>BMAV01006416.1:0-23251 GCA_019973955.1 Trichonephila inaurata madagascariensis
TTTTTAAAAAATTTTTAATTTTTAAAAATTTTTTTTTGGGAATAAAACTTTAATTTTAAAAAAAAAATGGTTTTTTTCTAATTTAGCAATTCATATATTTTATTTGAAAGTAAAAAAATAGATTTATTAGATAGAATTGATATTTAATATGTGTAATAAATGTTGAAAAGTAATTATATTATAAATATTATTTATATTAGTCTGTTTTAAAAGGGTAAATGTTTTGAATAATTTTAAAGATAATTCTATAAAAAGGGTGTTATTAAAAAGTATTATATATTATATAATGAAAGTTTATGAATAAGATTAATAACTATATATATATAATGTGTTATGAATAAGTATTAGATAATTATAAGGAAATGTTAGGATAATGTTTGTGATAAATAGTAAGTTTTATACATGGAAATGAGATACACGTTAATATTTTATTTATTCATTTACAATCCAGAGAGATCGAGCTCACCCAGGAAAGGCTTAGAGCAAGGGGTTCCCAAACTTTTCCCTACTTCAACCGACCCCTTTTATAAAAATAATTTCTTCATAAACTTTTGCTTACATTTTTCTTTATATAACATACAGCATATATCGCAAGTATATTCATGATAATAATAATTGTACACAAAATCTTCAAGTTAAAAATTTAACTATGAACACACAGAATATTTAAAAAGTGATTTATTAGATTTATATTTCATTTTTTATGCTAAGACATCACCACCGTGTAGAGGGCTGATACACATTAAATCTGTGAAGCTCAAAGTTCTCCTGTTGGTGAGGTGTGATAGTTTGGTGTCATTCTCGTCCTTTGACCAAGGCTCAAACTTACGAGGTCCGTCACGAAATAGCCCTCGTGTTGCTTTTGAATGAGATAAATATAACTCTCACCTCACTCATGCTATGACATTTCGCTTTAGATGTGTGGATTTCCACTTCCTATGTAAATATATATATATATATATATTATGTCCATAAAATATATTTAAATGGATGCCATGCGGTAATTTACAAATCCTTAAAAACTAAATAAAATTTTAAAACAGAACAAAAATATCATTTCCCCCTGATAGACCTGGGAAAACAAAATACGATTTTAAAATTTCGATAGATCTCCAACTGGTCCTCCTTGACCGTTTTGAGAATCTCTGGCTTCAAGATTTTAAACTGGTCTCTCGAGATGATGATCAATCCAACACGTTGACGAGGCTAACGCGCAGAAGCCCAATGGATTGAATTTTACTGAACTCGCCCTCACAACCTGCATTAACGTATTAAAATCATAAATATACACACATATGTATACGTATTAGAAAAGTAAGCATACACATACATTTTCAAAAACAAATGTACAAAGAAAAAAAAATAGGTTTACAACAAAAAGTACTTGATAATGAATTGTGTAGGAATTCTTAAATTAAATAAGTAACAAGGACTTAATAAAAATTATTGCGATTGACTAAACATTAAAAAAATATTAGGTACATTAGTATTTATGAAAAAAAACCCAAATTTTGTTTTTCCCTTTTATGAATTTAGTAATACTTTTTAACGGTAACTACGCAATAAGTGATATAAAATCAATTTTTAAGGATTTTAAAACAGGAAAATGTTTTCAGTGACACAAAAGTTTTGGTGAACGAATTATTTTCTATTTATAAATATATGTTTTCATTCATCAAAATGACAATAACATCTCTAATAAGAGTTTTCTTTCTTTTCAAAGAGTTAGTTTTTAAATAAATATGTTTTATATATAAGCGTGTTATGAGAAATTAATTCAATAGACAAGAAATCATTAAATTATTTTATTCTCTATATTTTAGAAAGCTATTTTGAAATACATGTCATACATCAAACTTTACCTTTATGTCTTTGCAAACGAGTCCTTTAAATAATAATAGCAACTTTTAAAATTTGATTTTAAAATTTATGTACAATCAAGTACTTGCATATTTTGAAGATATGCAGATAGAAAAATGTGCGGAGAAGAATTCTATAGCTTTTATTTTCTCGTTTTCTTTTCAGGTAAGCAAGATTTATTTTTACTTTTTCCATTTAAAAATCGGAATGTTTTTCAGAAATTATCTAATTTTTTGAAACAGCATATCTTACTGAAACTGGTAAGAAATACCATCCGTAGTTATATAACTACTCTGTGGATGCTACAAGCATTCAAATTAAAAGCAAGCTCTTTTAATTTTAAATTATTATATTCTAGATCGCATAAAATGTTTCATATGAATCTGACTCCACGTAGGGTCAATATTAATAAACTCCGACACAGATTAAGTCTCTTCCATTGTTTTTTATCTAATATATTCTCTTGAGGGTTATTATTATTTTTTTATTGATGAATATTGCATGGGCTCTGAAATAACTAAAAGCCGTGGGATGCACTGCAATCTTTTATGGCTTTATATTCATTCTGTAAATATAATTATTCGTAATAATTCCCTACGATTTAAATTCTCATTTCAATTATAAATCTCTTATTCTACTTCCCCTTTAAATGTTTAAAATGTATTTTTCTTATAAGACGTGTTCTTAGGCTTATCTAGTTTCTAACGTAAGACACTGTTGAATAAATATTTTCTGACTTTCTTTTCTTTAAATAATTGAAACACTCTAGCTGAAATTTAACAATGAGCGTTAATCGAAATCAGAAATCTGAGATGGAGTCTTTTACTTATGTTTTTTCTTTGTTAGTTTTTTTTTAAATATTCAAGTTATTTTAAATAAAGATCTTCTGAAATGTAAGAAAAACATTTATCGAATCTAAAAAGCTCAACGAAACACGAATAAAAACTCTTGTACCTTGGGCTGTTTCGTGAGATTGAAATCTCACCTCAACTGTGCAGTTTTACAAGTGGATCGTTTCGAAGTTTAATCGAAGAAAATATGTGGAAAAAAAATTATAAACGGTATGTTGGAGATGAATATTTACAGGAAGAGTCTTGTTGTGAATTTCCCCAAGAAATCTTCGACATAATCTTCTGTATTGTAAAAAGAGCAAGACTGGAGTTCTTTAACAAATAAGTTTTATAGAAATTTAAAATTTTGAATTACATTTTTTTATTGATTGATATTATATTTTTATTTTGAATACTAGGGACTCATTATTGTTAAGAAAGTGCATCTCCTATGCATGTGATCATTAAATATATCAAAGCTGCTAAATATTGCTTGTATATGAAAGTAATTATAAAGCTTTATTGAAAAGGTATATTTCAGTGATGTTACTTTTCAAACTTCAATTCAGCAATTTTCTCAATCAAAAGTTTTCTATACCTTATAATATAAGAAATATTTCGAAGTAATTTCTAAATTTGAAAAAAAGTTTTTTATTTAATTTTAACTTTGAAAAAAAAATTAATGAGAAACATAAAGTGAAAACTTTTATGGAATTATATTACTATCTGTTACAAATACAAAGCTCTAACTGTAATGCAGAAGGAATTTTTTTTGTAACAAAGATTATTTTAAGTGCGTATGTTAGACGGACTCATAAAGTCACAGACATAAAAATAAAATACATAGATAATAGTAAAAGAAATATTGCTTAAGTTTTTTTTTTAAAAAAAAAATACTTTTTAGTTAATTTTAAAATAATTCGAAATCGATTATGTAAGATTAAAGCTTTTTTTAGACGTTAATAGAATTTAAAAGGCATCCATTCCGTAAATTATGCAAAATAATGAAATTTAACATTGTGGTAAATGGGTTATTAAAACACACTTAGATTAAGTCAAATACATTTTTTCAAAACTATTTAAGGTGACTGACTGCATACGGAAACATAATTTTGAAAAAACGTATAAATTAATAAATTTTTAAAATGTTGTGTCAGTTAAATATTAGAATATACACATATAAAAATATTTTTTAAAAATATATATATCATTATATATATATACAAGAAAAATTATTTAAATGTAATTTTTTGGCAAAGAATGAAAACAGAATGATATATTTTCAAAACATTCTCATTTTCTGAAAAATGCTTTTATAATAATATTTTAACTATATACAGCCAGGACTAAAATTTTTGAGAAATTCACATTTTTTTTCAGGGTAATGAAGAATCGAAATAATAATGGGTGTCTTATGTAAAAATTTCTCTAGTCTGATATAATAAAACATGGATCAATTCACTTTTACATTATATATTTCAAAAATTTGAGTTCAACTCCAAATAGATGTCATAGCTCTGTAAAGGCAAACTATTATTATCGAAGCATTTTTCATAAAAGAAAAATGTTTTGAAACTATGGCTTTCTTCCTTCATTTCTTGACAAAAAAAAATTGCATTGAAGCAATTTTTACTTGTTATAATATTTTTAAAACAATGTTATGTGTATATTCTAATTCAAGTGACACTAAATATAAATATATATATATCCCATTTATACACTTTTTCAAAATCAAGGTTTCGAGAACGTAGTCACATTAAGTGATGATTGTGTGATGGAAATAGATTTTACTTATTCTCATATTTTTAGCGATAGTTTCTATTGGAAAGTCCGGAAATATTTTCCACGTTCCCACTTTTATGTTACATAGACGGCATTATCATATTGAAAATCATGTATCAATATAATAATATTAATAATAACTATAAATAATATTATTATACTTTAATAATATTAATCACTGTAAATGATATTATTTTACTATTAAAAACGGTGATATCTGTTAAACATAACTGTTTTCAATCAGAACTTACTTCCACATCTTTTTTCTGAGATTTCAAGTACCCTCTACATAGAGGAAGTGTTGCGCGTTAAATTTGTCGTAGCTCAAATTCCCCATAGTGGCGTGGTGTGGAAGTCAGGAGAGTGATATAAACGATAGCGTCATCAAAAAATCAGGGATCTTAGTTATAATTGAAGATTAAAAAAAAAGAAACTATTAGGATATATTTTAAAGGACAACAGGCAAATTCATCTTAACATATCTAAAATTTTTTTTTTCCTTTCGTAGTACTAAAATACTCGTACCTTCGAAGACAAAAATAAAATTGTTCAATTACTTAAGTTCGAGATCTGAAATTCTTTGTTCTTATATCTTTTTGAATTATATATAGTATTTGTGTTAAGATGGCATTTAATACGATTCTTAGAAAAGAGCAAATACATCGACGTCATGAATGAGAGGAATATAATCCTATTTTCTAAATATATATATACTAGCTGGTATACCTGTTCTTCGCACGGGTGAACTGAAAAATTAAACAACACAGATTGAAGGATAAAGAAGTTTTTAATGAGTTAATTTTACGTAAATTGCAAATTAAACAAAAAAACTTTTTTCCTATTTCAGCTGAAGAAAGAAAAAAAAAAAAAAAGGAAAAACACACCTTTGTTAAATTTTAAGTATGTAGATCTAATAGCTGATAAAAGGATTTTTTTATTTATAACTCTCCGTAACACTCTTGAGGGTCGATTTTTGAAAATACCCCCCTAAGCTGATCTCTGCTGAGAAAGTAACCATTGTTAAAAGTTTTTGTTAATGAACGCTTTAAAATAGTGTAAATAATTTATATATCTAAAGTGTAATACATTAATTTTTACTTTCTGTTGTATTTATTTTATGTTAAAATTGTAATATTCGCAAGCAAAGCCGTTTCTTTAAATTTATAATGGCGATTCAATGAAACGAAATGTTAACGATAGAGTCAAGTTGGCAAATGTCTGCTACTTTTTATAGCTCGAGCTTTATTAGAGCTTTGTAAGACCTGCCGTGTAGGGAAGCGATGCACGTTAATACTTTATCTACGGCATTAGATTTACTGCAGTTTTTTCATACAATATTTTTTTTTGATCATTACATTGAAAATTAACGGGTATACATAAACAAAATACTCCACTTTGGGAAATTTAATCCGTTAGAGCTAATAAATTAATTAAAGATATTCCACTGTAAAATTAATTATATACACCATTCACTTAAAATAAATAGTCAAATCGTTTTTTTAAGGTCTTCATTAACATACAAAACAAAGGCACTTTTAAATTTGACATAAACTATTTTTTCGGGACAAAAATAATAATCTTTTGCAATGCGTTGAAAACGCAATATCTGCTACAAAACTATTATTCGCCTTTCCCGCTAAAAATACCCACTACAGAACCCGTGCTGCCATATATCTTGAAGAGTGGGATTTCAAAGAATATTCATGCCAAGTATTGGTAAAATATTCCTTCTAAGTTGGTGTGGTGTGGTAGTTAGGAGAAGGGGGTGCCAGCTCAGGTGTCGTCCACGTCACTTGACCATGGTTCAAAATTACGTGGTCCGTTGCCAAAAGCCCTCGTGTAGCAGAACAGTGCGACGTTAATATATTTACTCACTCATTCACTCCAAAAAATACAGTACAGTAGTTATAATTATTTTTATATACTTAAAAATGCAATATCTGCCTATTCAATTAAAATTATAGCGTTATACACACACACAGTGGGTGATCGGTTAACGAACATAATCCGTTCCAAGATTTGTTCGCTTTCCGAATTGTTCGTTAATCGATCATCGATTCACCATGGACTTCTATGTGAAATCGATTAATTTGTTCTGGAGACCCTAAAAAATGAAATCAAAACCGAAACTGATGGTCTAATTTGTATGGACATTCTATTGGAATTTTTTTTCAATAGAACATTGAAGTTTACTTAGGTAAGCAACATATCCGTGAGAGATGATAAACGATTTTAGTCCGTTTCTATACTACGTATTTTTACGGCGGGTAGCGCGTCATCGGCACCTTTATATTTTATAGTCTGCACTGTTTGAAAAAATTAAGCAATTCGCTTAATTTATTTTGCCATGTCAGCAACTAATTTCGCCCATAACTTTTATCAGCTGTCAGAAAATATTGATATTCATATTGAAATTCAAGTATTCAAGTGTGTATTGATTTTAGCTCATAATAATAATACTATTGAATGATCTTAAATTCATTGTTAATTCAAGTTTCATTTAGTAATTATCAATACTAAGCATGCTTTAAACATTTCTCCTTCCAGTGATCTTACTTTTATGCAAAATGATAACAAATGTTTAATATAAATTTTTTTTCAGAGCCGAGAAGTGTTCGTTAGAATTCGTTTTGTTCATTATCCGAATATGTGTTCGTTGCCCAAACACAAAAAATCTTTCTTGAAAGTGTTCGTTATCCGAACACAAAAATCTTTCGTGAAAGTGTTCGTTAACCGATCTGTTCGTTAACCGATCACCCACTGTAATTAACTTACTAACCATAAACGAATTTTGAAAATTTGATGTAATGTGAAGGAGAAAAATTATTTACTTTAAGTACCAGAACCGATAAAAGCATTTATTTTGAAAAAAGATCAATTTCTTACTACCAAATGTGCATAATAAAATCATAAAAAAAAAAACCATTCAAATAAAGAGAGATTTATAACAACCTCTCCCTTCAAAACTTAGTTTTATTCTGAAATAAAAAAAATTAGGGATTATGCTAATCACAGGAATTAATTAGAAGCGAGCGTCTTAAGTGTAGTCAAAACAAAAAGGGTTTCTTCACAAATAAAAAATAGATATATGCTGACGTGGGTTTTTTTGCACCGCACGCCAGAATTGCTTGCAGATGGCTGAATTTTTTCCTAGTTACTTGACAAATATCGTTATATTTTGGACACTTCTCACAATAATATCTTTTATAAATTATAGCCTAGCGCTATAAATTATAGCCTATGCGTTATTCTGATATATAAGCAATACGTAAAGCTCTTTTTAAAAATCCATTAAGTTGTTTTTGCGTGAAAGACGGCCAAACATCCTCACAAACTTTTGCATTTATAATAGTATATATCTAGATTTCTGAAATTCAACTTTTCATTAAAGATGAAGTAATTGTACTTGTTGGCTTCTTTAATTTAAGAAGTCACATTGATCTTTTTACAAAGACTGTATTATAGTGTAATATATCACTTTGGAGGTTCACTTTTAGTATTTCTGTTTTGACGTATACAGTGCTTGAGCTTCAAAATTGATAAAAATTATTTAATGAAATGTAAAAGTATACACTATATATTTTTAAAAAGTAAAATTTTAATTACCTGTAACTTCTGCTAGTTAATGAATTTTGACTACTGATCCCCCCCCCCTTGTTACATGTAAGTTAACAAGAGAACCTGTGCTGTTAAGTAATCTCTGATGTTATAAAACCATTAAACCCTTAACCACTTAACAGTTTCTTTTTTCTGTCATATTATGTCAAAAAATAAGCTTTTTTTTGTAAACATTTTTAAGACGAAATCTATTATATAAACTCAAATCAGCAGTCAGAAATGTTATAAATATTAAATTTAAAGAATTATATGCTGATTTTTATTTTCATTGAAAACATATTTTTCCTTAAAGTTGGCTTTTTTTCGAAGAAATAAGCGAATTCTTTACAAAAATGTATATTAGATTTAAAAAAGGTAATATTGTCCTTACATTTAATTATTCTCTAAAACTCTGTTTTTGTGAGGTAAAATTTAAAACAGAGAAACAAGCATAGTTCAACATTGCAATCGGGACAAAAATATGGTGTTTCTTTTTTCACCCGTTTTCCAAAAATCAATGTTTTTTCGAATACTACAAAACATTGCCTTGTTTTGTCTCAATTTTTTGTCGGTGGGAGGAATCACTTCTAAAAAGTTTTTTTCTGTCAATCGTAAGGAACTGGGCAAAATTCCTGGTCGTCCTTTTTTCTCATTTACCACCCCATGTCTTTCAATAAGGCGATCTATATTATCAAGCATCTGAAATTCAAATGAGATAATTTTTCTGGGAGGAAAATAAGGGGTTTAATTTCTTGGGGGATAATTTCCTGGGAGGAAAATAAGGGGTTTAATTCCTGGGAGGTTTTTGATATAAAACGAAAGCATTCTGCACTGATGTATCTAAAAGATGGAAGAATATTTTTTGTAAGCGATACACCGAGCTAGTAAAAAGAAATTCCTGCCTTATCTAATCTAAAAGAATGCAGTAAAACCTAACCTTGAAACCGGTTAAGACATTTTTTTGTAATCCTAGCTTTACTCGATTATTAGAGACACCTGTTTGAAACATTGCACCCTAAAGGAGCAAGAAAAACGGACAAATCAGAGGATTAGAGTAGAAAAAAGTGTTGCCCGAGCAACTGAGAACAGGTTAATGCACGCGCGCGACTAATCCTTATTAAAATCATAAACGCGAAAGTTTGTATGGATGTATGTTTGTTACTCTTTCACGCAAAAACAACTGAATGGATTTTAATGAAACTTTACAATAATATAGCTTATACATCAGAATAACACATAGGCTATAACTTATAGTGAAGTTTCCGAAAATATAACAAGAATTGCCAAATAAGTAGGAAAAGTTCTGCCATCTGCAAGCTATTCTGGCTTGCACTGCAAAAACCGTTAGAGTTGCACGTCAGCATATATCTATCTTTTATGTGTGAAGCAAAACTTTCCCTTTTTGTTTTGTCTACGCCAGGCTCTCTCGCTTCTACTTTATTGCTTTGATCAGTGTAATCACTATTTTTTAAATTTCAGAATAAAACTTACTTTTATCGCTTCTGGTATTTAAAGTAAATAAACTTTGTCTTTCACACTACATCATGAATTGAATAGGCAGGTATTGCATTTTTTAAGTGCAAAAACAATAATAACTACCGTACTGTATTTTTTGGAAGTGTAGAAAAAGTTTGCTTGTAAATATTACAATTTTAACATAAAATAAATACAACAGAAAGTAATATTAACGTATTACTCTTCCCAGATATAAATTATTTGCACTATTTTAAGCGTTCATTACATAAAATTTGTAACAATGTGTTACTTTTGCTAAGCAGAGAACAGCTCAAGAAAGTGTTTTCAAAAATCGACCCACAAGAGAGTTAGGGGAGTTATCAATAAAAAAAATCCTTTTTATCAACAATTAGATCTACAGACTTAAAATTCAACATACATGTTTTTTTTGTTCAGTTGAGATATGTAAAAGGCTTTTTTTGTTTAATTTACAATTCACGTAAAATTAACTCATTAAAAATTTCTTTATCCTTCAATCTGTATTGTTTGATTTTTCAATTCACCCGTGCAAAGAAAAGGTATACCAGCTAGTAAAAATATAAAAAAGGTCCCTTTTGGCCTTTTTTAAATTCATACATAAATTACAGAAAATAAGGCAACCACAATTATTTTCCAAAAGTACACGAAATACGTTTAGAGCTCTTTAAACATATATATTTTGGGTTTTATCACTGAATGGACTAAATTCATGATGGTCACATGATATCGGCAATCACGTGTTTCCCATTGATTAAAAATTGGTATCCTAGTTACTTAACTTGTAAAGTTTAGATAATATTTAAAATTTGATATGATTGGGTAAAGAGTTCACGTGTTAAAATTCTTCAAACAGTTTTCAAAATTTTTTAAAAAAACTTTACACTATACGAATACTTTTAAATTAAGTGCATTTTGTTCAACTATGTGCATTATTATATCGTTGACAAATATTTACTTTTTAAAAGAAAGTTTCTGCAAAAGCAAAAGTTGGCAACAGTGAAGAACATGAACTAATTGGCTGGAAACGCGTGATTACATTTATGATATAATTATGACGTCGAATTAATTTATGAATTGATTGGCTGAAAACACGTGACTGAGTTATGTCACTAATGAAGTCACATAAATTTAGTCCATTAAAACACAAGTTCAAGTATGTAGCTGGAAGTTTAGAGAGTGATGATGCCAGCTCAGGCTTCGTCCTCGTCACTTAACCGGGGTTTATAATTTCGATATCCTTCACCATTAGTAATCATGTTGCGTTGAAGAGTGACGTTAATTAAAACAATCAATCAAGAAATCACACATAAAGGGAGAAAAAAATCGATTGCTGGAGCATTATTTGACGGTTTGGTATATAAAGGAGTTGTAAGATCGGTATTAGTAAAAACTTAAATATTAAAATATTACTGTATTAATCGTTAAAAAGTTATGCAGTAGTGCATGAACAAAAAGAGTTGTCGAACCAAACATATTAAAAAGAAAAATTACATCTTTTCATAAATTATTATTATTTATTGAAATAACATTGAATTGTAAAAACTGTCTCAGAAATCCAGAGACTTTAGTATTAAAAGAAGGCTGTTTCGTCAAGGGAAAAAAGTTAGGATTTATTCGGTTCAACACCTAAAACATTTTTGATGTTACTTTTCTTCAACAAAAATTTATATATATATATATAATACATTGTATATATATATATATATACCAATGTATTGTCCTATTGGAAGTAGCAGTTGTTGTGCATATGAAGCTTGCAGGTACTTTGTTAAGATTATATTTAAGAACATTCAAGGGGACATATTTGTTCCTTTTGTGCCATCTGTGAACTCTAGTTTGCTGATATTTGCATCGAGACCTTTCAGCGAAAAATCGAAGGTGTAAAATAGTACAGCGAAAAATAAATGATTATTTTCCACAATAATGGTAAAATTGTGACACTTTGCACCTATTTTGCTTTTTCTTCAAGCACGTTTCCCACATGTGATGAATTTCAATATTCGGATAGTGTCTGGTTTCCTATACTGCATGGATCACATTCGGTTTTCGGTTATCCGAACAATCGCGTATCCGAACGGTGTCCAATCCCAATGAGGTTGATTCATGTGACGTCATAGTCACATGATAGTGAAAGCCACGTGATTCTAGCCAATCAATTCAAAAACTCATGTGACGTCATAGTCACACGATAAAAACTATCTTGTGTTTCCAACTAATCAGTTCACGCGCTCCGGTATTGCCAAGTTTTGCTCTTAGCAGAAACTTTCTCTTAAAAAGTACATATGTATACAAAATGCATTTTATTTAAAAGTATAAGCATAAAATACGACTTTTTTTTAATTTAAAAAAATCTTTTTGAAGAAATTTTTCCCCTAACATTTAAACATCCTTAACCAAATATGAAATTTGAAATTTTATCTGAGTTTTATAAATAGAACAAGTACAATTATTTTAATGTTTGTTTTGAATTCAGTGGAAAACACGTGTTTGTTTTTATCATGTGACTTCATGAATCAAGCCCATTGATTCGGATAAACGACGTTTCACTGTAAGTTCAGATATATCAAAGTGTTACCTGCGCAATATATCTTACTTTGCATAAAACTAAACAGTGTGCTTTTTCATTCTTCCTTTTAATTGGTTGATGAAGTTCTATTCACACATTTTTGTCAGTTTGTTCATTAGAATATGGATTTAAAATTTTGTACCTAGTTATCTTTCCAATATATTCTAATGATTAAATAAAATTCATTAAAAAATCAATAAATTGTAGAATCCCCCCTTTTTGAGAAAATAAAAGGTATCCCTTACTTATGTTCATCCCTGTATAAAGTAGCGTTAATATTTATTAAAAAAAAGAACATATATAATGGTTGTTTGGCTAGAATTAATGTTTCTTTAAAGCTGTATGAGAAGACTATGGTTAATGCAGTTTTAAGACATGACAAAGATACGAAAGCTAAACGAAACTGAAACCTCAAACTTTCCGATAACACCATTGCAGACTTTGAATTTGTGGCGTTTTTGCGTTTATAATTTTGCATCGAATCAAGACCCGCATTCACTCTTCGATCAGAACGGATTGCAAGCCACAAGACTAATTATTTTAAGCTTGGAATTACAGTGGCTTGAATAACGGACTGAACAAATCTTACAACCGTGCTTGTGTTTTTCGCTTCAGATAAGCACTCATATGTAATAACTGAAACTGTTCAGTTCAACATGCAGGAGTTGCTTTTCCACGCAACTCATCCTTAATGGTGGAATTAGGATTCTAATCTGTTATTCGGGGAATATCACGATTGCGATCATCACAGGGCTGCGATCCCTTCGTATAAAGTCCTTAGAAAACAATGGGTAGTTTTATTTATGACATCTCTATAACTACGGGAAACTTATCAGAAAAATATCAGAGCAAGCAAGGAAAACTTGAACTTTCCAAACCTTGTTGAGAAATTCTTCGCAGTTTCTATTAATTCTGTTGAAAATCTTAACGCCTCGATGCTTTTATGTCAAAGTGAGCAAACTCTCAAGTTCAAGTGACATCTACGGGAAAACAAGTAATATATAAAAAAAAAAATTAAGTCAGTTCCTACATAGATCAACAAAGAAAATTTTTATTTTAGCTACTTTTTATTAAATAGTTACAGCTAATATAAATATGTTTATACATATGACAGAATCACAACATTAAGTGGTAATTAAATTTTATTAATTATCCTTAAAGTATCGTATTGTCATCCAAAACAATCGTATCTATAAAATTTCAGTTCAACCGAATGCTTTAAAACGTAAGAAAAAACCTTTTCAAGTTTTGATACAAGGCGCCAAAAGGGTCGCTAAGTCACTAAAAATGATGCCAACGTGGCTGTATTTGTAATTCTTTAAATTATTAGTTTTAATCAATTAATTTTTATTAATTATAATTAAATTACTGTATTGTCATCCAAAATAATCATGTATATAAAATTTCAGCTCAATTGAGCGCTTTAAAATGTATTTTATTAACGACTGAAAATTCCACCAAGATAAATAAATATATAGAGTGTGAGTTAATAGTAGGAATTGAAAAATGTTTCCCCTTCAGTAATAAATGCAGTAAAAATAAATTCTAGACCATTTTCTGTGTTTTCTTATGTTGTATCATTGGAGAAATAGAACGCAAAAAAAAAAAAGTAATAAATATAAGTGAATTACATGACATCCACAAAATCAACAGAGATTAATATTACGTTTTTAATGGTCACACAAGGTCTAATAAAGAGAAAAGGTAATAAACTGTCAGTCAATATTTGAGGTAGGCAACATTATATATCTCTGAAGTTAAGTATTAATTCGCGTGTAAGTGAATTATCGTACTCACGATTTATTATTTCATATAAAAAGTTACCATTGTCTAATGATAACATCAGTAAATTAAAGAATTAGTTAATTCCGTATATGTCTGCGCGTGTGCTTAGGTTTCTAAATAAATACTCAAGGAAATAAAGAAGAAGGTAAATGTCTTTCAAAAGAAAGAGTTATTGTTGTGCTATTTATTATGTTTGAACTTTCTTTTTAAAAATGATATTTGTAGAATTCAAAAAGTAAATTAAAGCTTAAAAATATTAAACATTTTTGATTGCAAAGACAAATGTAATATAAAGATTTCTAAGTATTTTTAAACTGTTAATGAAAAGTTTAATGATATGGGAGGATACACAAGTGCAGTATTCGTATTTCTTTTCGCGTTTTTAATAATCATGACAAAAAATCATTAATACGCATTTTAAAAAACTACATTTCTGTTTTACGAATGAATAAAATGGATCTCTAAAAATATTACCTATATGTTTCAAAAGGAATATAAATGAATAAATATTTCTTGAAGTTAAAATGTCCTCTCTCTCACAACTTTCTAGTTCATAACATTTATAAAATTATCTTAATGTATATTCTTTTATTTTTGTATATATATATTATATATATATTATGTATGTATAAATTTTTATATCATTGTATAATCTTTATATATTTTTATTTTTTTTCCAGTGTCATTATGTTAATAACCTGAGGAATTTAATGTTTTATGATAAAAATATTTCGGGGAGGTGGTCATTTGCTATGTTGTTCATGGGGGAGGGGTAAAGTCAAATTCCGGGGATACTCTTTGGGGAAAGAATGCAATTCTCTCACAATTTCCCCAAATGGAATGCCCCATTCATTTAACGTAAACAGCATTCCGCATTCAAAATTTGTTAAAATCATTGGGCTGTAACCCCGTCAGGTTACTGAATATGAATATTAAAGGGTCTGAAAACGCATTATCTCTTTATACATTTCTTACGCGTTGTATCCCAGAAAATTGCCTATAACTATCCTATAAATGTTGGTATTTATGTTTGGCAAAATTGCTCACACTACCTTACTAACAATCTAACTGTCGGAAATTGATTCTTCCATAAATAAAATATATAAATGAAATGGTCTTTCTCTTCAAATCTCCTGTTCGCAAAATTATTTTATATAATCCATATATTAGATTATTAGCCTATTATATAAGATATAAATGATATATTTATACATACATAATATATATATTATGTATGTATAAATTTTTATATCATTGTATAATCTTTATATATTGGAAACAATGAAGTACAAATACACTGGTGTGCAAAACTTAAGCAACAATGAAAAAATTTAGCAGATAGCCATGAAATTGCAGAAAAAGGGGGTCTGAGATCAGTAGGGGGAACACGAAGTCAGTAGAAACATCATGCGTATGCAAATATCAGGAACAAAACGTCAGAAGCGAAGTGAGCGTACGCAAAACGCGTGATGTTCTGGCGCGCTGCTCAACAGTAGAATGAAATGAAGGAGGAGACGCAATTCACCATATTCTCTGCAAGTGCCAGTGAGTCAGTTCGTGAAATATGGCTAGAAGAAATCATCTGGATGACTTCACACGTGGAAGAATGATCGAAGCTGGAGGAGGGGCGTACTGTCACCAGTGTACCCGCAGAGTTCGGAATCAACAAAGTGTCGTTTCGCGCGCTTGAAAAGTTCCAAACCACAGGTACAGCTGTTAGAAAGGTTGGTGTGGCCACCCGAGGACGACAACTGCAGGGGATGACCGATATATTCATCCTGCAGGCGAAAAGTTCGACAGCATTCAGCAAGTGCCATTGCTCAGAAACTCTGTACAGCAACAGGTCGATAAGTGTAGCGGTTTACTGTGGGCCCGACGCCTTCACAAAGGGGCCTGTTCCCGCCGTCCTGAACGCTACCTCCGTTGAAAGATGGCCACCGAAACCACGTTTACAGTGGGGCAGAGAGCACAAAACTGGACAACTGGGTCAATGGAGTCGTGTTCTTCTTTATGGATGAGAGCGGTTCAGTACCAGAAGCGATTCTCAACGCGTTTTGATTTGGAGAGAGATCGGGACCCGGTTTATCCCAGTAACATCAAGGAAAGACATCGTTACGGTGGTCCTGGGGTTCTTGTCTGCTGGCATTATGCTGAACGGCGGAACTGAGCTTCCCATTTTCGACAGAGGGTCTGTAACCGGGGATCGCTATTGTGAGAGGTACTTCTTCCCCATCTGCATCTTTTCCGAGGGGCCATTGGGGCCCCGACTTCATCTTTATGGATAACAATGCACTGCCACATCGCACTCTTGCTGTTGAGGAGCTGCTGGGAAAATGAAGATATCACCCGAATGGATTGGCCAGCGTGCTCCCAGATTTAAATCCCATCGAACATGTGTGGATGCTTTGGGGAGACGTATTGCCCCACGCTCACATCATCCGGGGTACAACCAACAACTCAAACAGATGTTGATTGAGGAATGGGCACCCCACCTCAAGAAAGTGCACCAGCTGGTTCTGAGTATGCGGAGACGGTGCAAAGCAACCATTGTGTAAGGGAGGGCATATACCATATTAAGGAACATCTGCTTGTTGTTCTTCCTGTTGGGTAGACAATCATGAGTCACGATTCTATGCGTTCAATAAAGCTTGTTTTTGTTTTTATCCTACCGTATGCGTTGTATTCCTTTTTCAGCGCCGATGCTTTCGTCATCCTTACGTATATAATACTCTCCCCCATTTCAGAATTTCATGTCTCTCAGATGATTTTTCGTGAAGTTATGGCAATAAACCCACCTGTTGCTTAAGTTTTGCACACCAGTGTATATGGAGCATTATATAAAATAATTTTGTGAACAGGAGATTTGAAGAGAAAGACCATGTTCATTATATATTTTATTTATGGAAGAATCCAATTTCCGACAGTTAGATTGTTAGTAAGGTAGTGTGAGCAATTTTGCGCAAACACTGAAATACCAACATTTATAGGATAGTTATAGGCAAGTATCTAGTATACAACGCGTAAGAAATGTATAAAGAGATAATGCGTTTTCAGACCTTAATATTCATATTCAGTTACCTGACGGGGTTATAGCCCAATGATGGGAATTAACAAACTTTGAATGCGGAATGCTAGTTTACGTTAAATGAATGGGGCATTCCATTTCGGAAATTGTTAGAGAATTCGACATTCTTTGCCCAAGAGCATGCCGCGGAATTCTGGCATTACTTCCCTCTCCCCCATGAACAACATAGCAAATGACCTAGCCTACCCGAAATATTTTTATCATAAAACATTAAATTCCTCTGGTTATTAACATAATGACACTGGAAAAAATAATAAAAATTCGCCCCCTTCCCCTCATCTATAACGTAGATTGTACCCGCACGATCGTGCGGGTTGCACTTTACTTGTGAAATCGTCACCTGTGAAACCTTACGAGTAAAACATTTCTTAGCTCTAATTTGATTGAAGAAACAAATTTAATTCAACTAAAATTGTTACAAATCAGGAAATTATTGATGCATAATTAGTTCTTTCATTGACTCATTATATATTTACTGTGGAAATCTTTAAAGAAAGTTCTTGTTTCTGAGGGGTATAAATAAACATTGCATTTTTCACAACGTGTTTTTGACCTGCTTTTGCAGTTTTCAAATTTGCACTTGTAGGCCTTGAAATATCATCAGCACATCAGAAATAGCTATACATGTCATACCTTTATCCTGACATGGCCCTTTAGCAGGTGAATTATAATAGTTCAATCTTTTTACGGGAGGAATTACAACACTGTCATCTTCATCATCAGTTAAAACACTTTTGTTAGTAGGGGAGATGCTGTTAATGCTTCAGCTATCACCAATTTAAATTTTAAGAGATCAATTTTGATTTTTTATAGGAATTTTGTTTGATATTGCATCTTGTTTGTACTGAAACCAAGGATTTGCTACAGCTAAAACAATGAAATGAATGTATTCAAGAGATTTTGATGGTAAAAGAGGCTTTAAAATTGTCTTTCCATTACCAATATTTCGGTTTTTCTTCATCGGTCCCGAATCAACTTGATTTTCCTTCCAGTATACGTGATTCATATGTTTTGTCCACAGCACAATTATTATCCTAAGTTTAAAATTTGATTTATTCATCAATTGCAAAATTTCTCTTTGTGTGAGAATTATTTTCCTTTTAGACACCTGAAAAAGTTTTTGTTCAAAAGTAAGCATAGTATTCTAAGAAAGATAATAAAATGTATCTGAAAATTTTACTATTTAAAAAAAAAAAAAAAAATATTTAAGCCACAACTTACCAACTCCCACAGGAAAACCCAGATACCCCGAAAATGTATAAATAGAAAAAATTCAAAAAGGGAGAGAAAGAAAAAAGGGACTCGTCCATGTCACACTCCAAGAAAATATAGTATTAATTATATAACAATATATTTTATTTTTATTTAGGTTTCCATCAAAATTATTGAAACAGAAAAGAAAACTTACATTACAAGCACTTACAGCTGCAGTCAGCTACAATGACTCAAGTAACGCCTAAGTCGCACGATCGTGCGGGTAATGAAATCCTGAGTTTTGAAGCAACATTAATAGAGTATAATTAATATTTTTACTATTTTACAATTATTTAAGCATTAAAACAAAAATGTGTATCTAAGCAATAAAAAATATATTGATAATTACCTTTTTACGACAGATAAAAAAATGCCGTGTATCCATTGTATTTATAAACAAAGCTGGATTTGCTGATTGAAAGTAAAACAAGGACTACTGATAAAAAGTGATACACCAACTTTCTGCAAACCCGCTCAATCGTTTGATTCGTTTTTTTCTTACACGCGACTATTCTGAAGACCCACCTTGTAGAGAGGCTGATACACGTTAAATCTGTCGAGGAACAAAATCCTCAAGATTTATTTTTTTATATTGGAAGAAAAATTACATAAAGAAGTATAATTGTGTTCAAGGAACTTTGAAAACAGCTGTGTGGTATTGGGGTTCTGATTTGACCATCACATAATTCGTAGTATTTATAAAAATTTCAGATTTTTTTTTCATACCAATACCGGGACATTTGAACTGCTTTTCTTTAGAAATTATAACTATTTTTGTAAGTAGCTTAGAAAAATGAAAGTAGTGAGTAAAAAAAGGCTTAATTATATTTCTTACAAAATATAAAATTTGTGATTCCCTAGATTTCAAAACAAAAATTCGGTGCTAATTTTTTTAAAAAGTGAAAAAACCTTAAAAATGACTTAATCCTTTTCAAGAGATTTGAACGTATATTATAAGAACAAAAAATATTTTAATGTTATAGTTCTGATGTTGAAAAGAAGTATCTAATCTTGATACTAAAATCAACCACATGATAATATTTTTTCAATAAAATTCTACATATTGATCGTAATCTAATTTGTCATGTATTACGTAATGAAAACAGTACAAAATAAAATTTTCATATTTAATTCAATATAAAAGGACGTTATCCCCTTACTTTAGTTAAAATGTTAAACGAGGGAGAAAAACTTGAAAAAATTGTTATCTAATTTTTTTTTCTTTTTTAAATAATCGAATAATAAATTATTTATTATTTTCAAATGATAAATAGTTTATTAGAATTATTATTTATATAATAAATTATATATATATATCTATTTGTGCTTCGACATCAAATTTTAGCTTATTATTTCAAATTCTAACATAATCTTAATTACCCCAAAATGTCAACATTTATAAGGTAATAAAACGAGAAATATATTTAGAATTATTGTACATTTGAACCTTTTGAGATAAAAAATTATATTCAGATTATTATTTGGTCTTCAATTTAATATTCCAAGATCAGAAGATGGAACAAACTAATTACCATAAACAATAACAAAAGGATTACATTACTAATAACTTAGTAATGAAGCTTAGTAATTAGTAAAGAATGAGTCCCTTTTAAGGAATGATTATTCCTAGTTCAAATTTCCCTATAAAAGGACCTATACAAATCTCCAAGCTTTGTATTAGGATACGAATTGCTAATTAGTACGAATTTTATTCTAACTTCAAAAATTTTACGTATAAATTTGAATGTTCGTATTTTTATTTGTAGCTTATACAAAATGAATGTTAATTTACGTCTGATTATAAAGCAACGCTATGGCTATTGGTGAGGGACCTGGTAATTTTGAACTACGATCAAGTGACGACATCTGACCTGGCATACCCTCTCTGAGCTTCCACACCACGCCATGAGAAGCCTCGACAGATTTAACGTGCATCAGCCCCCATATAAGGCGGGTCTTCACTAGCACACCAGTTACAAGTCCGTGACCATGATTACCTGGCAATTGCAGACATTGTCACAAATAGATCTACCCTTGGTCGTATTGTTCCAAAGTTTTGCAAGGACCTTCACTGTTGTTTTAAATGAGCCGTAAGCATATGTCCGTCAAAAATCAAATTTATTTTTAGCGAATTTTTTAAAACTCCCTTGTTTAAACTGAAGATTACATGTGTGCGCGCAAAATTACCAAATGTCGCGATATACATCCAAAAGTGTTTAGAAGTTGATTACTCCATCTGGAGACATCTTTTGATTTGGCTACATTTAAGAATGGGTTTTGTGGAAATCGATTCCCACTGGGGTTGCAGGGGTATTATAGATAGGAAAAAAACCCGTTTTTGATCTATTCGACTTACAGTCTTGAAATTTAGCAAGCGTATTTCTTTTGTTGAGTAGAGATCTGTTACTAACCTATTTTGCAGAAATCGATTTGCGGGAGTTGCCGGGGCTTTATAGGTCAAAACTCCCTTTTTTTTATTATGAACGGGTTTTGAAAAAATCGATTTCCAAAAAGGTTTCGGGGCTGTTATAAATTGAATTCCCGTTTTCCGATTATTAGAAGCAAAGTGTTTGGAAAATCCGAAGAGCTATTTTAGGGGACCCTTTAAGAAAGGGGGTTTAAGAAATTTTTTCCGAATAAAATTCACATTCTGTTCTTTTTAAATCAAGAAGTGAAGGCTTTAAAAATGCTTTTGAATGCACTCGAAAGCTAAGACAGATATAAATAACTTATATATGTACAGAGTGATTTACTACCAGACCGACAAACTTGCAGGGTGTATAGAGGACACAGAGAATAGGATTCACATAGGAATGCAGGGTCGCTAATACCGTGGTTGCCAACTATGGTGAAAAGAAGCAGAGAAAAAGAACAGAATCAGCAAAACATTAATCGCATAGAAAACATCTTATTGAAAGGTTACACTACAACAGACGTTTGAAATTACGACTAGAAATCGTCTGGCGGGACTGACAGTGGTGCTGCAAGGAATTCCATACTTTCTGGAAGATTCCTGGTATGTCACGTTTCCTCCCTGCAGCTACAGATATTCGAGCGATGATATCTTCAATTTGTGTGTAAAGGGAAACGGGGTTAACCAAAAACCAGTTAATGCTCAAAAAGTATTTTTTGGAGAATAAAGAAAAACAATTTGTTTTATATTCGGATTATATTATTAGCTGATTCTAAAAGTAAAAAGTCAGTTTGACCAGCTGTTACTTTACAATTTTAAAAAATTAAGAATAGTTTTTTCAAACTCTTATAAAATGCTCAATTTTTACTATTTTTTAGTCGTTTTAAGTGATTTATTCTTCTTAGATTCTAGCAAACAAAAAGTATAGATTTTAAAATCTGTTCCTTTGTTGATTTTTAATAACTACTACGAAATTTTTTTAAATATTAACTTTAGTATTTAATTTTTAAAAAAATAATTGGAGATCTCAGACGTAAATCATACTGACTTTTATAGAACATACGTTTGGGAGTATATTCAAAAAATTTCAAGACTATCTTGAACCAAAAAAAAAAGGCTTAGGGATTGGAGCACACTAATAAGTCTATAACACAAAATTAAAAGTCTGAGAAAAACACATGTAAGATTGTAAATTCATAAAGGAAAACATAATAATGCCTGTAAAGCTCTAATTTTTTATTATGTTATTTCCAACTTACGTTCTATATTAAAACACTACTTTAATTAAATATGAGTGTAAATGTTTTTTTTTTAAAATTCAGATTATATTTTTGCATAATATTGATATTGTTTGTTACAATGACTGGTTATTCAGCCAAATCTTAACACAATTTTATTATAAAAGGTTTGAAACACAAAGCACTTATGTATAAAATAACAAGGATACTAACTTAAGCTAAAAATCACCAGGTTTGCTAATAAGATTAATTTTTTTTTCAGTTTTAAATAAGGGCAGTTTAGCATGTTTGAGTTTTTTTTGCAAACTTTAAAATATTAAAATATAGTACACAATATGCTTTACATAATGTGGCTTTGGTACATCATGGAAATATTCAGTTTTATTTTTTAATACTTGAATTCAGAATACTTGTATTCTGAAATCAATGCAGTATCAGCTAAGGGATTTTAGATACATCATTTTCACAGTATTTATTTCTTCGAAATTTTTTCTCATAGAACCTGAGAACTTTTTCCGTGGATTTTCTCAACAGGAAAAAATTTAAAGATGAAATTTAAATTACATAAACTATTTTTTAATACAAAAAATTTGGGCCCTTTAGATAATTTTAATTTAACTAAGAGAACTCAAAAAATTTAAAGTATAAAACAAGCAGAAATGGTTTTAGTAATGAAAAAATTTAAATTTATAGCCATTTCACACTGAAAGAGATGACTGTGCTAAAAAAATATTTTCAATTTAAATTCAATTTAAGAATGGAAAAAAGCCAAAACGAAGCCAAAAACAAAACCTTAAGCTCAGAAAACTTTTAAATATCTTAAAACCAATTTGTTATCAGATCTGAAATTTGGTGGCAAGCTTCCTCAACGATATAAACCCCCCAAAAATCAAAAAAAACGGTATTTTTTAAAAATTTGTAAGGTTTTAACCTTTAAAGAACCAAATCTCACGTAACTTTCTGTTCACACTTGTAAAGGCCGATGTGGAACACGCCCTGTTCGAGTAACATTCCTAGTATAACCACCGAGCGGCGTGCCCGTTATAATTCACTTTATCCATATTGTATCAGCATGTCGGCAGTCTCGTTTGAATAGATTTCATCATACTACCTTGAGAAAGAATCGTAAAAACTTCCAGCATGATTAGTGTTCACGAAAGCTTTCATTCTACGCCATCTACGGTAAGACTGCCTAGAGGAATCATCCAGAACGTCAGAAATTGATGCAGCGTCACTGGCAAACTTAACAGACGACTTCTGTAGTAATTTTAAAACCTAATGCAGTAATACTGTTAAATAAAAAAGTTTTCTGTCCTATTAATGTGTTGCTGTTTCTGGTTTTTTCTT
>BMAV01006417.1:0-11820 GCA_019973955.1 Trichonephila inaurata madagascariensis
GCAGTATATGTTAAATCATGAAATTTGATATGTTTATACCAACTCCTGTAACCTTTCCCCTTCTCGGACTGGGGTCATAACGGACATTCCGGACACCCATAAAATATCCGGCACCAGTTAACTAAAGAGGACCCTCCCACTTTTTCCTTCCATATCCACCAATCAGGGCACTCTGTTTCCATTCAGGCCACTCAACGTTCCGAATCGTACCCCAACGATGATAAGAGCCCAATACACCCAGTATGGGACGGAGGAACACTTCGCGTTCCAGCTCCCAATGATGTTCAGCTTAGGCGTAACTAAAGAGGAGACAGAGGCAATAAAAGTTTGTTGAAGATAGGGAGCTACAGATGTTTATTTTACTCTTGAGTAGTTACTTGAAGTTAAAACAAGCTCTTCTGATCTCTACCATCAACAGACTCTAGTTCAAAAAATTGGCTCCACTGAATCTTTTAGATTTAGCTCGTCTGAAATAGCAACAGAGGTAATTATGTTTTTAATTTCGAATTATTTTGTATTTTTTTAAGACTTAAAATAATATACAAATACAGTAGTGCTTTCTGTAAGGTACATCTCTGTAAAAATATGTGTTAAATGTGTTATAAATAGATTCACATAAATGAGTAATTTTTATAACTGAAAGGACTACTGAGTTAAAAAAAAAAAATAGGTAATTCTGATTTCAGTGAAATTATTTTGTATATACGTATCCAAAGTTATATAGTTAAGAGAAATGGATTAAAAAATTTTATTTTTAGATTAAATCGAAATAATATTGTTGACGAGAAATTTTTTTTCATAACAGAGCTTCTTTTTCGGAACGAGACATTGCACAACCTTCATTACTGTTCCCAGAATTAAAAAAATTGTGGTTCATTTGTCTTGTTTATTGTACATTTTGATTCCGTTTTTCTGAATCATCATGTTGAATCAATATAACAGATGTGGGGTTTCAGATTTTTTTTCTCTTTTTTCATAAATCAAGAAAAATTACTATTTAAAGTTTGTGAATTAGGTCAGTAATAAGTGAGCTATTTCAATGTTTTCTTCTTTTTTGATGTAAAGAGAGATAGTAATATTTGTAATATTATTTTAATATATAAATATATTTCCAAATGAGATTACATATGATTATATTTAAATGTTATGAAAAATATTTCGAAATGACATTTTTTTTCTCATGACAATTTCAGCTCCATCGGTTGAGGGCATCAGCTTCTAAACTGAGTTGCAAGATCCCACCCGAACATTTTACATTGCAAGTTAAATAAAAGCTTGCAAAAAAACAGGAAAGAACGTGGAAATTTAAATTTGATCAAGAGAAATAATTTTCCAAGGAAAATTAAAGTGATTTAAAGTAAATTTAAAAACTGCGAGCTTCCTGGAATTGAACCCGGGGCAATTCACTTGAAGTCATCTTCTTTAACTACTGCGCTACGAGGGCTCGGGGAAGTGGGTAAAGTAAGTTTGTAACATGGGTAAGAATTTTTTAATTAATATCTTTTTAACTAATTGCGATATCGGAATATAAAGAATCAAAACATGTATTGTCATCCAAACTAAACGTGTATACAAAATTTCAGCTCAATCGGTTGAAGGCATAAGCTTCAAAATTGAGTTGCAAGATTCCACCCGAACAAATTACATTTTTAGATATCTTTTTAACTACTTGCAATATAGGAATATAAATAGTCAAAAAACACATGCATTATCATCCAAACTAAATGTGTATAAAAAATTTCAGCTCAATCAGTTGAAGACATCAGCTTCAAAATTGAGTTGCAAGATTCCACCCGAACATTTTACATTGCAAGTTAAATAAATGCTTGTAAAATGAAGCGTTAGCAGTGGCGCACACAAGGGGGTTGTCCTAGGGGTCCGGAACCCCCCAAAGCCGTTGTTTTTTAATTGATTATAATTCTAAGTATATAGTACGTAAAATTTAATTAAATATTTGTTATTAATGATTAATTTTATTAATCAATGCTAATTATTTATTCAATAATTAGTTTTTACTGTTTTTTGTTCCCCAAAATCAACAAAATCAAAAGGAGCATGATACAAGAATGGTGGACTTTCGACCCTGGATCCTCCCCCCCCCCTTGAAAAATTCCTGTGTGCGCTACTAAGCGTTAGCAATAGTTGATTTTGAAGACATAATTAATGACTTTACAATTTCAAAATGTAGAAAATGAATGTTCTAATGAGATTTCATTTCATTATGAACTTTTCTTTTTGAACTTTACAAATACCAAATTTGAAATATATGGGTCGCAGGTCTCAAAAGAAGGGGGGGACATTTCAGAAAAGAAATAAAAAATCTCACCACAAATAGCAGCATTTGAAAACATAAAAAAAGTACTGAAATATTTATATAAATATGCTATTCATCCACAATAAATAAAATTGTGACTCTTGCTTATTTTTTTACTATAGCAAGTAGCAACTATTTAACAAATGTATGTAATCTTTTAAAGATGTCTTACACTTTCTCTAAGATGTAGTGCTCATTTTTTTTAAAATTACAAATAATCTAGCACTTAGTATTTTTTTCCTTTGGTGTATTTGGAAATGCATATTTAAATGGTTACCTAAAAAAAAACTTTCATTGAAAAATATATTAACAACATAGGGTAATTGTAATGTTTATACAAAGGATACTGTCTTTTAAACCTAATTTGTTTGCTTTGTGCATCACTATATTTTTTAAATACTCCATTCCTTGGGGGTATTTTTCAACTCTTTTACTAACGTTACACACTCTCCCTATATATATATACATATATGTAACTTGTGTATGTATATCTTGTTTAAATTTTCAATCGTTAATAAAATATTTTCTATTCATCCATTCAAGTTCAAATACATTTTTTCAAACTTGTGGTGGATGACACTTGATATTAATACAGTTCTTTCAAATATTAATTCATTAGTTAAACTTAATGAATAAATAGCAACAAAGAAAAATAACAGTCCAACACCCTATATAAA
Organism: Trichonephila inaurata madagascariensis; assembly: GCA_019973955.1. Taxonomy (NCBI): domain Eukaryota; kingdom Metazoa; phylum Arthropoda; class Arachnida; order Araneae; family Nephilidae; genus Trichonephila; species Trichonephila inaurata. Next base: position 2,992 of record BMAV01006417.1, read on the forward strand.
AAGGAAAATCGCTTGTTGTGTCCCTGTAGCGCAATGGATAGCGCGTTGGACTTCTAATCCAAAGGCCGTGGCCGTGGGTTCGAATCCCACCTGGGATGGCCTAATTTCTGAGAATGTGATTTCTTTTTACTATACTATTTTATTGGAATAATTAAATTTAATTAATGAATAAAAATGGTGATATACAAAAATAATAGTCCAACACCCTAAATAGAAAGGAAAATAGAAAATTGCGAGGAAAATCGCTTTTATTTTGCCACTTAATATTGTGATTCTGTCATATACATATACATATTTATATTGTAAGTATTTAATAAAAAGTAGCTAAAATAAAAATTTTCTTTTTTCTAAGTAGGAATTGACTTAAAAAGTTTCTTTTACATTACTTGTTTTGATTAATGCAGCACTCCCTCTCTAAGACAACACGAAGGCTATTAGTGACAGGCCCCCTAATTTTGAACCTCGGTCAAGTGACGAGGACGACACCTGACCTGGCTCTCTACTCTTCAAACTTCCATACCACTCTAACGTAAGGACTATGAGCCTCGAAAGATTTAATGGGCATCGGCCACGGCTCATCTTCCGTGTTCGAACTCAAGACTCACCGACTACGAATTCGTGATCATGACCACTCAGCTATGCTAAATTCCCAACGGATATTTTATGTCATAAAAATCTTTTTTACATAACTTAAAAAATTCCTCACAATTCATTCTTATTTCTTTAAATTGTCTTTAAATTTTAAGGGTATAATATAATAAACGAATAAGAATGCTATGAATACATAAACTTATATTAACATTATGTTGTTTTCCTACTAGAAAATAGGTTCCACACACACACATTTTATTTCTATTATACAAAATTAAATAATAACAAAACTTGGAACTATTTCATATTATTGTACATAATGTTTGAAAAATTCATGTGCAATTATCTCTGCGCAAATTTTGGACAGTTATTCCTTTTGTGGCAAAATTATGTTTTTAGCACACTTAGAGATAATATTGTGCATGTTTTATTATTTGGTATCAATTGAAATATTTAGTGAATTAATACTTTCTTACTCCTGTGTGGCTTGCTTAGTTTTTATAACTCTTGCTTAATAATACTAAATACTTACTTGTGTTTCAAAATTTGAACATTAACAATGCTTTCAAACAACTAACTACTTATTATTAAAATACTTTTCTTGGAAATTATGAAGGAAAAAAAAAACATTGACATATATATTTTGAAGTACAACTTTGCTGTATATTTGCCACTTGTAAATTGCAAAAATGTGATTTATGAAAATTGTCCTTGCAGTCTTTCAATGTAGCCTTAATTCTACCTACAAGCTTTTTCTGGACATTCCTCACTGTATCAAAGGAACAAAATTTCTCTCTCTCTCTCTCTCCTAAAAGATTTGCATGAAGACCACACTCTCTGGCATAGGAAGATCAAAGAGGATCTAGAACAGGTGTACTCAACCTCCCATACATAATACAACTTTTTCACGCGGGCCGCAACTTAGGGGATACACTTGCAGGTCAAGGAAGCACATTTAAAATGCGAAAAATTGATCAAAATATTAAAACTTATGTTTTTTGGATTGTATTTTAAAACTATATTAAACTCAACTTACAAAAAATTGGTTTTATGGATTTTTACAGTTATGGAATAATTTCAGTTTCCTTTTCATCAATTGTTCACTTCTCCACTCCAAATATTTTTGTTTGCTTGTTGCAAAAGATTCTTTTTAAAGGCTTGGTTTTACTCGTTTTAAAGATATAGAAAGAGAGCCATGGAAGGTGGTATAATAAGAACAAATTATATTTTTAAGTATAACCACATGACAAACTAAACAAGTTGATGATCCATGTTTATTTTTCTTTTAGGAAATGATCAAGATCTAATTGTCTTGAAACTCGGCATTTATTCTTTTAATTTCTTTTTTGCTAGAAGACATATGGGTTCAATTAAAGTAGATTCCCTTACAGGAAACGGGCGCTACTACGCGGGTGCATCACTAACCGCGGGTAGGTGCAAAAGGAAAAGGAAGCTATCTAACAGCTTTCCGTACCATCATGGTATCGATAAAAAATTGATATGTATGAGATTGATGGGAACTTTTCACTAAGTACACCAATGCATTGTGCTTTAAAATAATTTAATTTGTTGGTGCGGCGACCATGGCTGGGGACGCGAGAAGGTCCGGTGAACCACATTGCATTCCAGCAGGTTGAGGATATCGCTGATCTAGTATCAAAATTCTTTGGCGCTCCGTATCATTGATGCGGCTCCAGCTGCGCCCTTGACACTCCTAAAATAATACTCGGGGAATAAATAAGGATTAAAGCTGGCCCGGAAAGTCGCAACCTCTTCCACCGGTACCCGAGAGTCAGGGATCACTCCCCTCAAAATTGGGGTGAAAAGTAGCCAAAACATTGCTGAGCGCTTGCGCTGGAGTTCTCAACGTTGCAGTTAATGAGACTAGCCCTTTGCAATCTGACGCCGTCGATCGGATGGCATTAGAAACAACACAATAACACGAAAATCAAGTTCGTGATGTCCTAGCATTTGGATTTCTGTGCGTGCATCTGGTTTAATGCCAGCCCAGAACAAAAGAACAAAGTTTAAAATGGAAGGGGAAGGAGAGGGGAAGAATACCAAGAGTGGGTATAAATATGCGGTTATTAAGGCAGTTTTTGGATAGGAAACCGGGTATTATTGTGTGTGTGTGTGAAAGCAAGAGGGGCTGGGGAATAATGTGAGAAATGTTCTGCATGTGCTTTGGCAAGGCATGGCAACCACCATCTATTTTAGAATCGATTGGGAGATTCGAGATTGCCGAAGCGGATACTTTGTATTGACCGAGAACAAAGCTGATAGCAGGATTCGAGGAATTGAGATGGAGGGGGCAAAGCACACACAAAGAGCACAAAAAGCGTCGGCAAAAAAGCAAAGAAAGAAAAAATTACCCCCTTGATGTTGGAGGGGGGGGGGTGACATTCGAGCAGGAATAGGATAATGCAATTTCGACAGAAGGCGAGGGGTTCCCCCTGGGTGGGGAAGAGAATATTTTGAAATGAATTTTTGGAAAGGGCGAAAAAAGGTCAATTTCTTCTACAGTAGGAAAGTTCGTAGTCAAATGCGAGAAAAAAAAATAAGTTTGAAAAACTAGTACTTTGTTGTAAATCTTAGAGGAGGAAACTGTTATTATGGTGGTGTGTAAGAAAGAAATTTTTTTTCTTTCAAAAGTTTCGCTAGGTAATTGCTTTTGTAAGTTTGTGGAGCTTGATATGGGAGGAAATCATACAGTGGTTTCGAAATTTATAAAGGGGTTTGACTTGCAATGATTTGGGGCATTATGTGTGTGATAGAAATTTTCAGCTAGTGGGTGTGTAAGGATGGGTGGTTCAATTTTTCAGTTCTTCGAAAGAAAAAAAAAAAAGTAGTATGAAGAAAGATGCTTTTCAATAAGACGAAGTGCTTTTATTTAGTGCTTTGGATGTTTTTCGGTGTTGGCAACTGAACTTCTCAAAGGGCGGACATTAAAAAAACAGTGGTGAATGAAGAGGTGTAAATGAAGAGACCGTTTTTTTAGTGAAAGTTTGGATTTACGTCCTATTATGTCGTTCAATGTGCAATGCTGTATATCAGTAGTTTTAGCTATTTCAGTAAAATGGTTTTGCAGGTAAATTTATCATTAAATATCATTCAGTCCTAGGTATTTTAATTCGAATGGCCAATTAATAATAAATTGATCACAAGTCGAAAGGGGTAGAGGTTCAAAAAATGATATGACCTTGCGAAAAGGATTACCTTAAGGTTTTCGTGTTGATGTATTCTTCAAAGTGTTAGCCATTTTTCTAGCTTATCGGAAAGGTGTTGTTGTAGACAGAGTTGGATTAAGCGGTGGCCACCAGGGGACCCCCAAGCTTGATGAGTTCAATTATAAATTAAAAGATTGCAACAAAAGATCGCGAACCGAAAATGCAACCCCCTGATTTCCCCGTATTTGAGGTCGCGTAGCAACCCTAGCCATCTTTTTCAGTATGTCTGTATTGTTGCAATCTGTACAAAATTTTTTCATATACGTTATTTATTTATTTATTTATTATTATTTTTTTTGCTCAAAATTTTATTTTGAACAAATGAATGTGCTATTCAAGTCAAAAACAATTTCGTTTTAGTTCACAGCCGTGGTTAATTATATAGGATACATTTTTGACGGAGAAAAAATCCCAACACCAAGAAAAATATTGTCAACTGATGAAACTTCAGCGTGGTAACATGCAAACATATTTTATTTTTGATTAAAAGTTTCAGGATTACGGGTTAGTGTAGCGCGAGTAGGAACCATTTCAAATGTGAAATGATGATATATTAAAACCGGTGTAGCTGCCACAATTTTAAATGCAAACTTATGCATGCCATGTACGTATTATCTGTACCGGATATCAGTTTATGGGATGGAATTGCAGGCTGGTTGCTCTCGGTCGGTCATTCTGGGATTTGTTTATTCTCGTTGCATATCAACGAGGCTGTCATTACCGTTTAATGATGCCCCATTCATGCTCGATTGGAAAAAATCTGGTGATGTAGCAAGTCAACGAAAGCGTTGACACCATCAGCATGTTGGGTTCAACGGGAATGGGGGACACACATTATCCTGTTAAAACACCCATTGAATGATGTTTAAAAATCACATAAAAAGTTTAAATCGCCAGACTGACGCAAGTTTGGAGTCGGGGGTGGGGAAATTAAACCCAAAAAAGTGCCCCTACGATAAAAAGAAAATTCCCACGCCAGACCACACAGATGCGGGCCCCAGTGTATCTGGTGGCAGAAAGATTGTTAGGTGGTCTGGCCTACTTCAAAAACAATATACAGCCATCACGCAGTGGTGTAACGTACACCCCCCCAACCCCCCCAGGGTCAGACCAGGATTTGGCCCCATAGCCTGCCTGACACCAAGACTTGAACCCTCTATTCTCCGTTACGCCACTGCCCCTGGCCCGGGAGCAAATTTATCAAAAACAACACATCCCCACCCCCTCAAATTTCTCTGATTACCCCTTTCTAGTCCAAAAAGTCAAAATTTAGGTTGTAGAACGCACAGGGCCGGGTGGCCTCTTTCCAAAAATTGATTTTTTTAGTTTACGCGTCCTCTGGGGAGGCTGTAAATTTTCGTAGTTTACTATTTTTCAACCATGCGGTGAATATTGGGGTTTTTCCGCAGTGGTGATCCCGATTAACCATGTTTTTTGGGGGAAGCCCCCCGGGGCCCCTCAGCCAAAACCCGCCCAGTGGGTAATTCCTTTCACACCTTTCTTCAATATCGTGGAAAGAAAATCCCCCTTTCCTTAGCTCTATTATACTATCTCGTTCAAACTCAGCGAGCTGTTGACAATGACTTCTTCGTCATCTTAAAGTCATTTTGGACTAACATCAACTCACTACGTTAAATCTCAACGATAAATAACTCTTACGAAATTTATTGTGAGCATTTAAAGTACACTTGATTCAAATCCTCCACGTGGCGCAATTAGGACCACACTTATGCGCCTAACGAGAAATTTGAATCAAAGTCATCTTTCAGATGTATAAACGCTCCTACCGAATTTCGTCAATATAACACAAATCCTTCTTTGTGATGGGTTTTTATGTCCATCAGTGAATTTTACTAATGGAATTAAATGAAGTTACATGATAAAAGATGTTTCTAGTTCAAAGCAAACTTTTTCAAGACAGTTGAATTTAGGCCTTACTAGCAATATAAAGATTAATAAAAACGAGATATTGGCTGAAATCCGTATTACGAATGAGGAAAAAAAGACCACAATACTGGAGGTTACTTCCCTTTTGAAACAGATGGTAAGATTGTGACGGGCTCACGCGTCTCTTCTGTAACATAACCTCTGGGTTCTTTGACGGCCAAGATTAATGGCAAATCTTTTCCAACCCAAATCCAAGAAGTGAAATGAAAATAAGATAGCTTTTAAAAGAACAGAAGTTTTAGTAAGCGGAATGGCAATTTAGGGTAAAGTTATGTTTGGAAGAGATACGAGTGTGAATTGACGGCCTATCATAAAGTTACCAAGATTTCTAGCCATTACTACAAGGTGCATACCATTGCACGCGCGCCCAGGAGCTTCGTACCGTGATAGAACCTTAGCTTGAATTAAGGTAGGACTGATTATTTGATATTAGAACTTGTAATATTATCAGAATTGAAAGTAGGCAGATAATATAATTATTTAGATAAGTGATCTGAGTTACGCGATCAGGTTTAACATTTGCCGTGTGTTTGGTTTATTCTCACTTAATATAAGTTTATCTAATTTATTAGAAATTTAAGTTATATTCTTAATAAAGTTTTAAATTTTAAAATGTCGATTCATTTCGAGAACCCCACACCTCTAATTCACGCGAAATAAAAGATATGGCCCCAGAATCCATATCCAAGATAGAAACTTCTAATGACCATGTTTGGGGAATCCCTTTTGGAAAATAAATACTACTAGCAAATATTTTGAATAAGTTGAGATTTATAAAAATTAAAATTATAGCATAAAATTCTAAAAAATTCACAAAATTTTAAATGTTTGGAAAAATGGGAAAAGGAGCAACTGATTTATCTGGCTTTCGTTTTAAAGGAAAGGGAAAGCCCCGGGCAGAAAACCCCAAAAATTTTTTTTGGTGAAAGTAAATTAAATTTTTTGGGGGGAAAAATTTATGGGATTTCATTTTATATCATATGCGATGGGCGGGGCAAAAACTACCCCGAAACTGAGATTTGTCAAACTGAAAGATGTTTGTATGACAAACTGTTTTTGACAAGAGATTATTACCTAAAAAAAAAAAAAAATTAAAAGAAACTTACAAAGACGACATTGAATCTTAATTTTGACGATATGAATTGGAACGAGAAATAAAAAATAAATAAATAAAAAGATACAATGAACCTTCCCCCCCAAATTTTTTTGGTTTCAAAGAAATCCCCTGTACAATTACTTTTGAATCACCCTTTTGTGGGGCCTTTCGCCCTTTTTTAACAGATAATTTTAATGGTGAAATATTATTTCCGTACATATATTCTCCGCAAAGCAGGGAATTTCAAACTATATTTCAGCTGGCAAAAGTGGTAAAATGTATTTTATGTAGACGTTGTCCCCCAAACCCGACCTAATACCATAAACAATCATTGAACTCATTTAGTCAAAATGTGGCCAACGGTCGAGCCGGTTTGTGCCTATTTATTTTAGATTGTGAGTCGTGCACATTTATTTGTTTCAAATTACCGTTTGAACGAATATTTGACAATGTATGCTACTGTCTACTAAAGATTTCAGGTAGGGCCTACTTTTGAATAGGGGCCCAGGACCTCAAAGAGTCTTAAGACGTTCCTGGCTGTGTTTAACTAGAACAGTTCTATTGCTGAGATAAAAGTCGAGGATTTTGGGGATGTAGTGGGGAAACTCAAGCCATGTGTGTGCATAAGTTTGTATATCAACCCCCATCATGCCAAACTCGACCGAAAGCCATTATAAATCAAAAAACACTTTTCGGGAATTTCGGTGTTGCCTGGTGGTGATGTTTGTTACCCGGAGATTGATCCATTTAAAGTTTGATTAAAATGCTGAAATTGTGAGGGTTTTTATGTCATCATAAATTTTAGATACACATATTTTTTTTTTTTCCCCGGGAATAAAAAGGCTGATGAGCCTACAATTGTCTGAAGATTTTGGATCTTAGCCGCGTTTGGGTAAACCCATGACCATGGTAATTTTCCCAGTGCCTGAGAAGTAATCGTAGGGTAGACGACATTTGTTGAAAATCTGTGTGATGTTGATTACTGTATTGATCGGAAGGGCCTGAAGTGCGATATTTTTTAAGCCATTTTTTGGCAAAGTTTTTCTAGGTTTTGATTTTGGATGAATTTATATCTTTGGGTGGGTATAGGGAAAAAGATTGGAATTTTCACAGTTTAGTGCCAATGGTAGCCTAGTTGTTAAGATCATGAGCTTTTGTGGCTGGCGTATCACGAGTTCGAGCCTCTCAGTGCCACAGAAGACTCACCGTGTAGAGGGGCTGATGCAAATTAAATCTATCAAGGCTCAAAGTCCTCCCGTTGACGGGGCGTGTAGTTTGGAGAGGGGATTAACTAAACTGTATTGTTGTGTTAACTGTAATAAAAACTATGAGTCAGGAAAAAAATTGTGGTGTTTTTTAATAAAATTGATTCTTCTGGCTTGAAGTTCTGTTCATGATACTTGTTTATAGTCTCATTTCCTCTTAATACTTCTGAACACAAATTTAAAATCACTGCTTTCTATTTCTTCAAATCTTGGATATGAATTAAAAATGTTAATGAAGTTTTATGTTCAATGCTAGCTTTTTATTCTGTATTAAGATGCTACTTCTAATTTTACATGAAAATTTAATTTTTATTTTATTTTGAAATTTCTTACGTAATTTGTACATTTTGAAAATTTATGTCCTCCGTTTTTTTTTAAAAAAAATACTTCAAATATACATCATATTATATAACTATTGTTTAGTAAGAATTTTTACGAAAACAATACAAAATTTTTCAGCAAACATTTCATCTAAAGAGTAATTTTTCGTTCTTCCTATATTTTAAATTCAACAGAAAACCATTCTTAATTTTACTTTCCCATTTTGCCGATGGATGGCGATGTAGAAAATGAAGGGAAACCAATGTAGGGGGGAAAACGTTTGAAAAAAAGGGGACACTCATAGTTGAAATGAGCATGTAATAATAAACCCCTCTTTATAGATAACACTCCCTTTTTTGAAAAATTTGGGGAAATTTTAAAA
>BMAV01006418.1:0-38770 GCA_019973955.1 Trichonephila inaurata madagascariensis
AAGAAGAATGGCGATTGCTTAATTCTGCGGTGGTTGACCACCTAATTGAAAGCATTGTTAGAAGGTGTAAACTTTGCATATAGATCAGGGGGGATCACATACCCTATTAATGTCTGTTTTTCATTTTATGCTGTTTATTTTCACTTTATACATAATTCTTTTTAAGTCTCCAGTATGACGTTATCTAATAACTTTCAAAAATTTAATATTGTTTTCATTTCTGCATATAATTATTGATTTTGTTTTATGTATAAATATATATGCTACTTTATTGCCAAATTGTGTGTCAATCAAAGCAGTATTTGTTGATGTTTTTGCATTTTACATCTTCGTTTTCAACTTTTGGAAGTGAGTGTACATCATAGGTTGTAAATCCAGGGAATAGCAGTGACAACAGTGTGTGAAAAGATTAATCACCTGTAATTGGTACTCGTTTAGTACAGTGCTAATTGTTCAAAGAAATGCAGGCTATGAGGGAAGTAAACATTCATTGGCCTTTAAAAATGAAATCACACATTTGCAAATAAATAAATGAAAATAAAAAAAAAAAACTTCTGTGAGGAATTTATGTTTAATTATAAAATATAATTTTGTCCTCCGTTTCGATCATGAAAAATACGAAAGTATTCGACACCGTTCGTAAATTGTTTCAAAAGAACAACATTTTTGAATACTGTATAGAGAGAAAATAGAAGAATTCTAAATTTAAGCAGCGTATTATTGAATTAACTCTGAATTGAAATGGAATTCTGAATGACAGGAATGAATTAAACCAACAATAATCTATAGTCTAACATCGCCAATTGTTATTTGCATAAGGAAACAGAAGTGATCAGCTACAATTTTAACAAAGCAACATTGTACATTAGAAATATGTAAAATCATATTTGGAAATCCTTTTGACTTTAAACGCAGTAAAGTGTTAATTTTACAATCATAGCATATAACACAATGGCTGCTCTTTTAATGTGTTCAGTCAACCCAATTCTTCGGAGTAATTTCATTTATTATTGATTTTAGAGATCTATAATGAAGATAATAATGTAAAAATGTTAATTGAATTAGTAGATAAATTTCATTTCAGAAATTTTTAATAAAACATATTTTTAAAGTGAAAACCCCTTTAGGCGCGTTTTGATGAAGAGTGAATCTGAATTAAGCGTCAGTTTCGGCTGCGTTAAGCTAAATCGGTTTATTCGGCCTCATGCAACAATTGTGATAATATCAGCAACATTTTCTTAGTTTTGAAAAAAAAAATTAGGCGTATTTAAGTAAAAATTTCCTGCACATTTCTTTTTCTCTTGTGAAGTTTTATTTTTTTTTACTTAAATATCACTGCCATGCAGCCCACTTCTACTCAACTCCAGCGAGTGCACGAGGAAAGAGGAACACAAACAAAAGTAATTCGGGGAGATTATTCTAATATTGTAGATCTAAGATAAGAAGAGACAAAACATCAGATCTATTTTTTCATTCAATAGAAAAAGCATTTAAGCACATAAGTGTGCCAAAAAAGTGTCCAAAATTTTAATGAACAAAGTTGCCAGCATTTTAGTTGATATTAGTGATGACAACTAAGAGAACCCCCGAAAAAAAAATAGCATTAATTGTGAAAAAGTGCGAACCCTCTTCTTTTGTTTCCTTAGAGAATTTTTTAAAAAAAGTAAATGGCTCTTAAACCACACACACACATAAATAAAAAACCACACATAATTTACGGCGTTTTATAATCGGTACTCTTGTATTATTGCAGCGGTACTGTTGTTGTTGTCGTGTGTTTTTATCCTGGGATACATATGAAATACGAGTGCAAGAACAGAAACATACAATACACTAACAGAAGAATATAGACATTTATTACAAATGATGATCCCAACATTTAACAGAAGGGGTGTGCTGCTTTCCATTCGAGACGGGAATCCATTACAGGTGAAAATAAGACTTCTTTCCCGAAGAAGATACAACCATGCCTTACTCGGGATTCGAGCCCGAACCTACTCGGTTACAAGCTGAGGGTCATATCCACCATACTAGCTAGGCGGAATTTCAGCCGCATTTGCGAATTTATATGAATGGAAGCACATGGTTGCCAATTCAGAGCACGCGACACATGAGATATAAAGCCTACCAACTTGACACATTTTCTTGAACGTTGGTATTTTTGCTATAGTAGTTAAGTACAATATAAGTATTATCTATTTAAGTAATTTACATATAAATATTTTTTAAATAATTAGACTATTTGAAATTTAAATCGTATATACTCATATATAAATATGTAAAATATGATAATTATTTAAACATTCTCCCTTACAGAAAATAGATGAAATAAACAAATCCACCAATGATTGGTTACAAAAAAGAGAACTAATAACAGCCGCATATGAAAATGTAAAAGAAAATGTAGTGCATCCGAACAATTGGATTTTCTCTTGCCCCGAATAAATCATAAGTTTTCACTTCTATCTGGTGGTCATGAACATACACACACAAATGTTTTTAAATATACAAATGTATCTTTCATTCGCTTTCATCCTTTGTTTGTGTGCAGAATTTTTAAAGATATTATATATTATTTCCAAATACAATACCTAGAGACATAAACGGGAAAAATAAAAGAATATTGATAAATTCTTTTTTTCTATATATAAATTTTATATATCAGTGTCTTTTTTTTTTAACGAAAGACAGACAAAGGAGCACAAGAATTTTCAATTCTCATAACAAAAACACTGAAATTTTGTTAGTAACACAATTTAAATTTTAATGGAATAGTGCAGAATATATTGATAAATTCTTTTTTTCTATATATAAATTTTATATGTCAGCGTCTTTTTTTTTTTCAACGAAAGACAGACAAAGAAACAGAAGATTATTCAATTCTCATAACGAAAACACTGAAATTTTCTTAGTATCACAATTTAAATTTTAATCGAATAGTGCAGATTAAAATCAAATTCAAATAAGGATAAGAAAATTCAATTCTCATTGCCCGGATTCCAAAAATCATTATTTTACTCTACATGACTATTAGATATGGAAATGTTACTTGAGAAATTTTATGAGATATCTGAAAGAAAATTCGAAACAAAAAAACCTCTCTGCTTAACTTAAATTTAAATTTTGGATAAAACAATGAATTTTGAAACAAGTTTGGAACTATAGTATTTATAACAAATATGGAATAATCAAATATCAGTCAAGAAATTTTACGAAATTTTAATGTTGAGACCTTTAAAAATGTATCACCTGTTTTAAAGAATTTTATTAATGCATCTTCACGTGCATCATCCATTATTAGCCTTCAAGTCTGCCTTACTTAGACATCAGGACCTCGCTCAGTGGTAAAACTGTAATATGAGCAAGAAGACTGCTAATATAAATAGAAGTGTAGTAAATGGAAAAAGAAGCTATAAAAAAAGAGAAATAGGTACATAGACGGTTACTGAAGACGGTTTAGAAGTGTTACTGATTTTATAGCAATTATAGAAGAGATTCAGAATTAGACTGTATAAATAAGTTCCTGTATATTTAGAAATCCACTATGTGTACATCATATGTAAGTAAAGTAGAGAAGTTGAAGGTATTGTGACATAATCAAAAAATAAGAATTACTGAGTTTTTGACTCTAATTGTAGCTGCTAATGCACAAGACAGCCATGGCTTACTCAAGAAAGCCTCCCATGATGTATTGCAGTAAGAGTTGATCACTAACGGTGGTATTTTCAATCGCGAGTTAACGTCGGGTTATCCCCAAACCGGAGGTAACTCGCAGATTGTGTGTGTGTGTGGCGAAACATCATTATTCTCAATTGCGGATCGCGCCAAATCCACGGATGATTATTCATCCAAAGGTAATCCGCCGATTTTGGAGGGTAACTCGTGGATTTCGATCACGCGAATCTGTTTGTAAGCAAAGATGGACGTAACAAAGAATATGTCACGTGATCATCAGTGTCCAATCACAACGACTGTAACATCTTGCCCACGCATAACTCACGGATTCGGTAATTGTCAGTTCGAGTAATTAGAAAGGAGAATTATCCGCGAGTTATATCGGCGAGCGAGGGTTATCCAATCCGTGAGTTTTCTTTTCAATAACTCGCGATTGAGAATACCACCGTAACTGTCATATTACTTGCGACCACTTACAGCGCATTTTGTGATTTTTTCCCCAAAGCTTTAGCAGGGAAGATTCCAAACATTTTAATCTACTAGCACACATGTTACTTGAACACTGATAGTAAGTATAATGTATACCTAAAGAATTACAGTTTGTTACGCTGTGGTCGTTTTTATGCTGACAATATTTTGTCCTTGAGTTTCAAGGCTCATTTTTCAAGACGATTAGTTGGGTAGTTTGGGGAATAATAGGTATTTCATAATATAAAAAGCTGGATTTTCTTCAATAATAACATTCTTCCCGTATAAAAAGTTTAAAGAACAAACTGAACGGGAAGCACCAAAAAGAGGGAACCAGAATCTTCAAAACAACAAAAGAAACCAAACATTCAAAGACCCTTTGTTAAGAAATTAAATTTAGACTTACCTGCTAGACCTAAACTTACTTGAGATGACTCAAATGCTAGTAGCGATGAATCGTTTCTTTCTGCTGTATTATCTATAATGGACCTCGTGCCCTCAATTAAAACCCAGAAAACAAAGACGCTGAATGTATCTTCTGTAATAGAAAATTAGACGAAGGTAAAGTAGGGGAAATTTGGACTAATTCTATTAGTTCTTTCCTGTGGGCTCACTTTGATTGTACTGGGGCAAAAAAAATTACTATACGCAGTGCGGCCGATAAGTTTTAAGACTCGTGCTATAGTGCAGGCTATAATGACGCTATGAATATAAATGCGCATGTGTCAGTTTCTGCTGGTACACTGTCAACAAGCTATGCGCAAGTAGTTAAGTAGTTATGAGAAGACAAGCGTAGATTACAGAAGCGAATTTTTTTAACGTTGATTTTTTAAGATAGAACAAAGAGCTGTTATCAAACTTCACGCAAAACTTGGTAAAAGTGCTTCGGAAACATACCAACTCATAAAACAAGTTTGCGGTGGTTTTGTTTAAGTAGATCAAAGTTTTTGTGTGGTACAAACGTTTTTTGGATGGAAGTAATACGGTAGAAGATGTGTGTGTGTGTGTGATCAGCGTAGTGGAAGATCAATTTCATCTCGAACAGTGTTCTGCAACCTTTTTATCGCTGCGGACCGGTCAACGTTCAATAATTTTACCGCGGTCTGCTAAAAGTGGGGCACGTTGATTGTTTATATTTTAGATTGTTTTAATTAAACAATTTTAAATATGCTACTAAAAATGAATAAATGGAATTTAACGTGGAATATAAAGTGATTTCCGTGGAAAGTTGAGCAAATCCGAGAGAAATGCACCACTTTAAATAAAATGGCAATAGTTTAAAGTTCTTTAGGCGGACCGGCACCGCTCCGCAGACCGAGGGTTGCGGATCACTGATCTAGAACACATGAAATTATTGAGAAAGTACGAAATTTCGTGGCAAACGACCCCTGTGCGTCATTAAGAATGATGACATCAATAAAAAAGCACTCGAATCATTCTGCATGAAGATTTGGGCGAAACAAGAGTGTGTGCTAAATTTGTTCCACACACTTTATCCCCTGAACAAAAAGCAATAAGAAGTGAACGTTGCAGATATATCATTTCAGCCCGCTGAAAACGATCCAAACTTCTTGAACTTCATTGTTATACAGGTGATGAAACCTGCTGTTTCCAATATTATCCTGAAACAAAGCGACCAAGGGTGGAATGGAAGTCAGAAATTTCACCGCAAGCCAAAAATATAAGAAAAATTCCATCCAAAATCAAACAATGCTTATGGCATTCTTCGATGCTAAGGGTATTATCCACAAAGAATTTGTTCCAATTAGACAAACAGTTGCAGGTCAGTACTACTTAGTTGTTTTAAAGATTTTTATGGCCAGAATTCGTCACATTCTTCCAGAATATCAGATTGAACGCAGTTGGTGTTTGATACACGACAATACACCCAGTTGCACCTCCCTTGTTGATCGTCGATTTTTGGCAAAAAAAAACAATTTCTGTGTTTAAAAATCCACCGTATTCACTTGATTTAGCACCCTGTGACTTCTCCTTATTTCCAAAACTTAAAATGAAATTAAAAGGGTGTTATTTTGAGGATATTTTGACTTTACACGTAGCTTCGCTGCATGCATTGCAGGCCATTCCACAAAGAAATTTACAACAGATGTTCGATTCCTTAATAAATCACTGTAACAAGTGCATTGAAGCCGGAGGGCGCTATTCTGAATGAAAAACCAAAATAGGATTTAATTTCTTGTTTCTATTTCTTTTTACGGACACACTCTTAAAACTTATTTGCCTCTCTGTGTATTTGTGACGTTTGTAAACAGACTCGAAACAGAAATAACTTGCATGTAATCTTGAAAATAGGATTTTTATAATTAAAATAACTACGGTTTATGAAATTTAATTAGTTATCCAATGGTTTAAAATCCCTATTCCATATTAACCAGTTGTTCAATAACTTCCATTTGTAACTATTTTAACTAATTTTTTTTAAAATTACATCAAAAGAAATAATATTTTTTGTCAACAAACAATTCATTACAAATAGTTACAGCATGTATTCATGAAGAGCTTAGGATTTTTATCAAAAACTACTAAACTGATTATTAGAGTAGAAGTAAATGGTATTTCGTAATACCCTCCTCTCTATATTTATATATTTTTATTATTTGTTAGATTCAGGTTAAGTTAAACCGTTCTACGTACAGTAGAACCAGTTTTTGTGCAGTCCTTTTTTTATGCGATTTTATTTTTGTGCGATTTGTTTTGTGCATTTTAATTTTTATGCAATTTTTTTCTATGGGTATATGAATTTCAATGACTATGGTGCCAATGTAATGTTTTTATCAATGTACATACATACTCTTCAAGACACCCTGTTCATTGGTTATAAACATTATCTCGACAATGCATGTTCAATTGCTTTTTCCCAGCACACTAGCAGCACAAACTTGATCCAAGGCAAAAATTTCAAAGTAAGTGACATTATCAACAATTCGATGGATTATGAAGATGGACAAAAAGAACCGGATTTTTTGAGAGCGGATAAAATATATATATATGCAGGAATCCAGTTTTCCAACAAATAAGAATAGCATTTTCTTAAAAGATACCAATTCCGAAAGGAGTTTTTAATTCCAAAAGAGAGCTTCGATCATGCATATCTGGTTATCGTGGCGTTCACAAGCAACTGACCAACCGACCATCGTCACAAAAACTTATCACTTACATTATGGTGCCAAACAAAAAATCAATTCATATTGTATCTTCAAATGACGAAAGCGATTTTGAAATAATTCATGACAAGAAGTTGTGCACTTTGGATTACGAGTAGCAGTAAATTATGTATGAGCACATTTTGTGAAAATTTCTTCATTTATACAATGAGAAATTAAATGTTTCAAAATGTTTTCATGTGTAATTTAATTATTCATTTTGGAAGTACTTTTTCATAAATTTCGTAAATAATTTATATGTTTTTTTAAGCGGGACTTTTTTATGTGGTCCCTCTCCTCCACATAAAAAAAATCTGTAGTATGTCGAGAGAAAAAGTTGTTTGTTATATATAAGTACTTATGAAATTTTCGCATATTTTTTTGTGACGTTACTTTTTATGCTGTCCTTATTTAACGCACAAAAATAGGTTTTACTGTATTCAATTTATTTTGATATTTGTTATTCAATAATTAAATAAACTGCTTAAGGTATCCGACTACGTTCGGAACCGTGATTTTAAAAAGGTGAATTAATGTATAATTTTCATTATATTTAGTGTCACTTAGATTACAATACATGTATTAAATTGTTTTAAGGACATTTTGACAAAAAAATTATTTAAATACAATATTTCGGCAAAATTTAACTTAGTATAACCTTTATTCAAAATGTTCCCCTTTTGTCAAAAATGCTTCTATTATAATAATACATTGCCTGTATACAGCTCAGACCTATATATAGAGGCTCAACTATGATTTTTGAAAAATTCGCATTATTTTCAGAGTTACAACCATTTGAAATAATTATCGGCGTTTTTTTCTTAAAATTTCTCTCCTTTGTTGTCGTAAAACAGGGATAAACACTTCTAAGCTATATATCTCAAAAATTCTAGTTGAGCCTCTGTACAGAGGTCTGAGCTATATACAGGCAAAATATTATTATAATAGAAGCATTTTTCACAAAAGGAGAATATTTTGAAAATCGGTCATTCTATGTTCATTTTTTGTCAAAATATTGTACTTAAATAATTTTTTATTGTAATACTATTCTTAAAAAATTTTATATACATTTTCTAATCTAAGTGGCACTAAATATCATAAATGTTATTTATTTATATGCTTTTGCAAAATCACGGTTCCAAACGTATTCGGATAGCTTAAAGTTTAAATTTGACTTCTGTCTTGTCAATATATTTATTGCTTTCAGAGAAGCATTATAATCACGTTAAACTATTTATTTCAGAAATAAAATATCATTTTAATATACTTCGGTGAATATTTAGCAAAAGTGCAATAAAAATATATTCAGAAATACAAGTTTTACATAATGAAACAAGCTTAAAATTGGTGTGCAATTATAGAAAATACATTATTTATTCTTGTATTTATAAATAATACATTTGAGTTATTCAATTAACAATACAATCAACAATAATCACTACTTATTTCCGCATGGTTTGGAACCTTAAAGCTTAAAAAGACATTTTCCAATATTCGGCTTCTTTAACAAGCGATGTCAGTTAATTAGTGAAGCACAAAACAAATATTTATTTTAGTACTTTGTGTCTGTGTTTCGTAAAAACATTGTTATTTCAAATATCTTGAAGGCTATGTATACTTTTAATTACATTTGTTTGAATCAAATTAGATTAATGAAGAAATACTTTTCATTACTTTCACAAATTTTCATAGAGATGCAGTGCAAACTGTTATTGTAGTTGACGGTCCAAAGGGTTAAATATGGATGTTCGATTAGATTATGTAATTAGTTTGAGGGAAATGTTTCACCAATGCAAATACTGTTATTTTTGAAAGAATAATTAGCGAATGCTGTAACTAATTTATGATTGGAATTTAATTTCAGAGAACATTCGCATTAATTTTAGAGAAATTCCTGAAGGATTGTTTTAGTGAAATATATACAATATTATTAGTAGATACTAGAATTATATCCTAGATAACTACTACTAAAATTACTAGCATTCCCCAACAGCTTCTCTGTGTATTTCATGATGTTGCGGGGCTATATTTTACTGTTTTTTTACATATCGATATCTTTCTTCTAGCACAACACTTACAAACTTATTGAAAAACATTCTTATTGCTTTCACTTCTTGATTTAAGGTATTCGACTACGTTCGGAACCGAGATTTTACAAAAGTGTATAAATGGCTAATGTTTATGATATAGAATCTCACTTAGATTAGAAAATGTATATAAAATTTTTTTAAGAATAATATTACAATAAAACATTATTTAAGTACAATAGTTTGACAAAAAATGAACATAGAATGACCCATTTTCAAAATTATCTCCTTTTGTGAAAAATTCTTCTTTTATAATAATACTTTACCTGTATATAGCTCAGACCTATGTACAGGCATATTGCTAAAAAAACGTAGAAGACTACATGAAAAACATGTACCTTCTGACAAATGGAAATGTGGGGTAACACTCGATAAGTAATGGACATTTTTAAGAGACTGTAGTAAAAGATCGATGTTCTATTCTTCAACTAACGGGAATGACTGTATGAAATGGTTCTGCCAGTGTGCCGTAAATTTCTCAAAGGGATTCATGATATTTGTAGGATTTTTCAACAACGGCAAATTAAAAATCCAAACAGTCTCAAGAAAAGAACAAATTAAATCACTATACTATCATCAGAATATTCTAGAACCAATTTTTGAAGAAAAATTCCAACTTTATAGGAAAGAACATTGATAAAGTTGAGCTTTATATGGACAAAATAGCTAGCCACACGTCTAAGTCATCTTTAATTTATTAGGAAGAGAAATAAAGTGCATCTCTTTTGTGAAATACCTGTAAAATCACCTGACGCTTCTCCAATGGACTTTTGTGCTTTCGGTTTAACGAAATGAGCCTTACGAATATGACATCCAAGAACACTGAATGGACTTTGGAAAACGATTCAAGAGGGATGGAGTAAAATTGGCAAGACAGAACAAAGAAAAAGTTTATTTTCATGGGAAATTGAAGCTAAAGCTATTGTCAAGAATCATGGCTATCAGATAGAAGCAGATCTTCACAAGAAATACGGCATTTATGGACAATAATTAACTTTCAAAATCGTTTCCATAAAGTATAATGTTATGTGTGATCAAATTTATAACATTCGAAACTTTCGCGTTACTTGTTCAAGTACAAAAACCTTCTTCTCGTAGGAACAAACGCCAGTGCCACTTTTCTCAGCCATTACCATTCACACTTAACTCTTCAACAAATCCAAAGCGTATAAAATAAAATTCGAATCAAAGAAATAGGAATTCGATGAAGCAAGTAAAATTAGGAAATCAGAAATAGAAGAAGATCAAAAGCTAAGTTTAAAAGAAAAAAAACTTCAAATGGATCTGCTTTTTTTATAAACAAAGAAGCAAAGGGAAACTCATTGGTTTTTATTATTTTCGAAAAAACACAATAGCGATTAAAAACATTTATCCAAGAATACATTTCATTCTTACTATTTTTAGCACTGGCATCATTTCCTTTGTTTGCCTATTAAAAGGATTATTTTTTCTTTGAAACGTGCTAATTGTTTTTCGGATAAAATAATTTACAGTTACTTGCTTTCGAAAAAAATACTAGCTTTGGTATACTACTATTTACAACATTTCGAAATAAAAAAGATGCGTGAATAATAAATAAGTGATGCCAAACAAAAGAGTGAAATCTAAAATCAATGGTTTTCTTTTCCTTTACATCAAAGCTAATATAAAATGTTGAAACACGCCAAGTGTGTTGTTTCCCTTACAATAGTACTCTCTTTGTAGGAAAATTTAATTTTACAGGCAAAGTACACTTTATAGATTGAATCTGAAAATTTAGATTGTGGAAACCGTGGAAGATACAAACAGGGTTACCGGATGGGTAACCTAATCACCCTTGGCGAAAATTTTGGTAAAATACAATACAAGCAAGGAATTATTATTCTCCCCAAATCCCTGATATGATTATACCTGATACGTCTAAATCAATAAATTTTTTCCTTTTCGCAGAGATATCACCACCACCTCCAAAAATGTAGGAGTCAAATATAGACGCAGGAAAGCTGAATCCTCTTCTATAATAATGAATTCCCCACATAAAAAGCTTTGGTGGGTAAGCTAAAAAAAAGGATCCGGAGTGCCAAAAAAACAAGGGCCTTTTGTAAAAAATTCAAACATAAATCAAACTTCTAGACTTAAGCTTACTAGAGATGACTCCAAGTTAGCAGAAATTAAGCGTTGCATTCTGATGTGAATCATTTTTAATACATAAAAATCAGCTAAAATCCCGAAAATAAAGACTAGGAATGCACCTCCTGTAACGGAAAATTTTCCGAAGATCGACAAGAGCAGATTTGGATTCATGCTACAGCTCCCCCTGATTGTGGACTCAACCAGAAGCTAACCCTGTTATGTAATATCAGAAAAAGATGAAATAGACTCGAAACAAAATTGGCATCCACGTTGTCAAAAGAATAACTACGTTTTATGAAGTATTAATAACTTCCCCAATGGTTTAAACCCCCTATTCCATATTACCCGACTGTTCTACAATATTCTAATGATAAAAATTACCTAATTGATTACCTAGAGATAAAAAGAAAAGTGTGTGTGTGTACTTATGTACGCACGTAAAAAGTTATACTTCTTTCGCGTAACAGGATTAAAATCTTTCTAAAAATCTTTAGCAGGGCAAGCTGGGCCAAGGACGAAAGGCGGTCACGAGCAAAGTTGAACGATACTAACCTTCAGTCAATCGGACCAGCCGAACCTGAGATAATCATGATTTAAATAAATTTAAACAACCCCACCCAGGGACAATAGGACCAACAACATGGGGAGGGGGTCGAAGGCGGGAATGATCTGTCCCGTTCTGCATATTTCTAGACACAAAGCATTTTCGTATCCGTTCCTACGGAATGCAAAGCAAAGTTTTGCTGACGCGGTGTATAGCTCAGTGGAAGAGCATTCGGCTGCAGTTCGAGAGGTCTCCGGTTCAAACCCGGGTGTCCCATTTATCAGGGAAGTGAAGAGAAATATTTTTCTGAGAATTTCGAAGGCGAGACTGATTTGTCGTTCTGTATATTTCTAGACAAAGGATTTTCTCAATCCGTGATGGTGTGCGCGTGCATTATAAAAATTTACTCTCATCCTATTTCTTTAACGCCCCAAAAGAAGTATAACTTCAAAAATATCATTTTTTTTAAAGTAAACATATTTACAACAAAATAACTATTATTCTTTTTGTGATAAATGATAATTCCTTACAATCGTTTGTAGTATATACCCTTGATAATTTTGGAGATTTTAATCAAGAACCAGTTAATTTAGTTTTAGAAAAATGCAAATGGTATTCCATAATGCCTGACTCTCATCTGCAACACTTGCTACTTTTCTATTCATAGCAATTATTGCTAATTAGGTTTCCACAAAATGACTTTATTTTAAAGAAAAGTATCTTAAACTTGTGTAACTAAAAGAATGCAAAGAAATATGTCAATATAAAATGGAAAACAATTTTGTAGTACTTTAATGAATTAAATGTATCAAGTGTTTTCCTTCTAAACTTAAGTAGGCTCTACATATTTTCAAAAATGATCACTTCATGAGTGACTAAATTTATCTCTTCTCCTGCTTCAGAAATCCTTTGACACACTTTGAAAACACTTAAGATTGGTTTGAGAGATGTACTTAGTAAGTAATCACATGAATCTACACACAAATAAATTAAGAACTAATCAAATTATTAACATTACTTATATTTGCTTTTGTAAAGTAAAATATGTAACTTTAATAACTGTGCATCATTTATGTACTAATACTTCACATAATTTTAAAATATGCGTTCTAGTAAAAAATGTCATTAGTTTTAAAATTAAAGCAGCATTTCTCAAAATGTGAGGTACATCTCCGAGGGGGTGTCATATCCTTATTCGGGAAAGCGAGCATTTTGAAAATTTTAAAATAAAATATTTAAAATAAGTATTAATTTACTGAAAGGATGCAAAACAAAATACATTCTGACATTATGAAAATTAAATGTAAATGAACACTGATATAATATCCATATAAATGAATCAGTGCTTGATAATCAATTTATTAAAACCAAGTTTAAAATTATTAGTGCCTCCCATGGACTTGCTAAACAGAAAATTTAATACTTATCTTGATAATTTGTTTGATTTATAATCGAAGTCGTATTGTAGCTATAGCGTCAAAGTAAATTTTATAGCATTTAATATATAACTGTGATGAGAGAAAGTTAGGTTGGAAATATTGAAAGTTGAGAAACATTGTTAAAGTATCCGACTACGTTCGGAACCGTGATTTATCAGAAGCGTATAAATAGATAATATTTATCATATTTAGTGTCACTTAGATTAGCAAATGTATATAAAATTGTTTTAAGAATAGTATTACAATAAAAAATTATTTGAGTACAATATTTTTACAAAAAATGAACATAGAATAACCCATTTTCAAAATATTCTCCTTTTGTGAAAAATGCTTCTATTATAATAATACTTTGTCTGTATATAGCTCAAACCTCTCTACAGAATCTCAACCAGAATTCTTGAAATATATAACTTAGAAGTAGGTTTATCCATGTTTTACGACAACAGAAGGGAGAAATTTTAAGAAAAAAACGCCGATAATTATATTTTAATGGATTGTAACTCTGAAAATAATGTGAATTTTTCAAAAATCACAGTTGAGCCTCTGTACAGATGTCGGACCTATATACAGGCAAAATATTATTATAATAGAAGTATTTTTCACAAAAAGAGAACATTTTGAAAAAGGTTATTCTAAGTTAGTTTTTTGCCGAAATATAGTATTTAAATAATTTTCTTTTTGTTAAAATGTCCTTAAAACAATTTTATACATGTATTTTAATCTAAGTGACACTAAATATCATGGAAATTATCCATTTATGCGCTTTTTCTTAAACTCAAGCTTCTGAAAGTAGTCGAATACCTTAACGGTGACTTTATAGACGAAATTTTGAATTAACACATACTGCTAACTTCCGCCTTTTTTTCAAAATATATATTTCACTTTTAAAGTCACTCGTAAAAAATAATTTAATTAAAAAAATAGATTCGTTTCAGTAATATTTTTTGAAATACTCTTTCATTAAGAAATCTGAAGTTTAATTACATCTTTTCTGACAATATTTATCGAGTCTTTGAACTTTTAACACTACATACTCTTCTAACAAAAATATTTACTTTACTTCAGTCTCTATCCGGGTTTTTTTTTTCTTAAATTCTTTGTTTTAATTATCTATTAGTTAATTCTTTAAGTAAGCTCTGCAATCTTTTGAAAAATCCTTCATCATTAGTCTATCACTTTTTTCTGTCTCCTGCAAATAATAAACGAAGCAATAAAAGTATAAATGTTACTTTAATTTTATGCAAAAAAAAAAAAAAAAAAAAAAAAAAGAACACGTTAATAATTTTTAATAACTCATGTATGAGTGAGTGAATATTAACGTGGCACTGCTCAGCTACACGAGGACTTTTGGCGACGGACCACGTAGTTTTGAACCATGGTCAAGTGACGTGGACGACACCTGAGCTGGCACCCTTCTCTCCTAACTACCACACCGACAGTAGGATGTAACTCAAATGTGACCCTCTTAAGGTATCCGACTTCGTTCGGAGCTATGATTTTAAAAAAGCTCATAAATGCATAATTTCCATGATATTTAGTGTCACTTAGATTAGAATACATGTATAAAATTGTTTTGAGGAAATTATGACAAAAAAAAAATTATTTAAATGCAATATTTTGGCAAAAAATTAGCGTAGAATAGCCTTTTATCCAAATGTTCTCCTTTTATACATAATGCTTCTATTGTATTAATATTTTGCCTGTATATAGCTCAGATCTCTGTACATAGGCTCAACTATGACTTTTGAAAAATTCAAATTATTTTCACAGTTACAACCATTTGAAATAATTATCGGCGTATTTTCCTAAAATTTATCCCTTCCGTTTTCGTAAAACATGTATAAACCGACTTCCAAGTTATGCACTTCAAAAATTCTAGTTGAGTCTCTGTAGAGAGATCTGAGCTGAATACAGGCAAAATATTAATGCAATAGAAGCTTTTTTTACAAAAGGAGAACATTTGGAAAAAGAATATTCTATGTTAATTTTTTCCCAAAATATTGTATTTAAATAATTTTTTTTGTCATAATGTCCTTAAAACAATTTTATACATGTATTCTAATCTAAGTGACACTAAATATCATAAATATTATCCATTTATACGCTTTTGCAATATCACGGTTCCGAACGTAGTGGGATACCTTAAGTGAAAAATACATAGTATTTGTTGATAAAAATTCGAACAAAATGTATCATATTAATAAACGTGAATGACAAACTGACTCGACCGAAATTCAACTAAATGAGTGATGAGGAATATGGTGTTAGGCCCATGCCTGAAAATGGGTCATTCTATGTTCATTTTTTGTCAAAATAATGTACTTGAATATTTTTTTTTATTGTAATACTATTCTTTAAACAATTTTATATAAATTTTCTAATCTAAGTGACCCTAAATATCATAAATATTATCCATTTACATGCTTTTACAAAATCACGTTTCCGAACGTAGTCGGATACCTTAAAATAAGAATAAATCTGCTTTTTAGTTATATTTTTCTAAAATCATAGCTTGGACCCTGTATAGAAGTTCTACCTATATAATGCAGAATATTATAATGATGGAAGCATTTTTTATGAAAGGAGAATATTTGGAATATATGTATCTTTTCTCTTTTTTCTTGTAATAATATTCCTAAGACTATTTTATATGTACATCCTAATTCAACTGACATTAAATATATATATAAACAAAAAAGTATTCTTTTATATGCTTTTCAAAATCACGGTTCCAAACGTAATCAATTTTTTTCATCTTAAGAATACTAACCATTATTATTTGCTCCAAATGTCTAGTTGTTCAAATGTATTTGTTTTAAAAACTAGTTTGTAATTATGCTTCAAAACTTAAGGTAAAATTATATAAATATATATACACATAAATATATGAGCTTTATTCGGAGAACAATTTCAAAGGTATTGACAAACCTCAATTTCGTTAATTATGTACTGTAACTATTTTTAATATATATATATATACCTTTAAAATAACAGAAGCCAATTTATGACAAACTCAACGATTTATTTGCCTTTCAGAAAAGAAAAAGGTGGAGGAAAATGGGTTTACTGGTCTTTTGGGTTCAAGAACAAATATTTAGCTCCCGTGCCGAATTTAATTAAATGTCGTTCAGAAGAGAGGGCGAGAGATCGTTACAAATATATTTAATGAATATATTAGCTTCGGCTCTCGAATTGTGATATGTGCTTTTTAAAGATTAAAGGCAGACACTCTCGCAGTGCTAGAAAAGGATTATTAATCAGTTATGTAGTGACAAAATAACTTTAGTAAATTTCTTAAATACTAATTTCCTAGCGATATAATTTTAATATCCTCAAATAAATCTATTTCAATATATCTGAGACAAATATTCTGATAAAATTTTCAAAATAAAAGGACGATTCGTTTATTTTGAAACAATTACTTAACATAAATTAGAATTCACCAAATAAAAAGGAAAATTATTGATGTTTACGGTATAGAACAAAACTCAATGCAATCCCAATAAACTTCATTAAACTATTATTTAAAGTATATCATTGAAATTCCTATGAAATCATTGTATTTAATGCACGACGGTCTACATCTTTGCAAGACATTGCCCGATTTTTTATTTCTATAATTTAACCACCTAACTTTTAAAATATCCTTTTAACCACTACTTTATCTGCTCAAAAACTGCCCCGTACTCACATTTCGAAATTAAATGATGCAATATTGCATTACTCACATATCCGTGACCTGGCGGCCACAGACGTGAGAAGGTTCGGTGACATGATCTTAAAAATAGACACGTTTTTATATATATATATCTAACTCTCTATGAATGATTTCCACTTTAAGGCTTAACACCTGGGGGGCAATCATCAATCAAAAACCTTTATTTCTAAACTAACTTATGAGACTATTCAAAAAGACCTAACTGAAGTCTGATTTCCTTATATTAGTCCTTCTCGAACCAAAATAACTCGGTACAGTTCCACTGCTATTTCTTAATTCTAACTCTTTATTTATAATTTGTTAAAATCTACGATGCAGTTTAGTTAAAGGAGTATAGGCAGTAAATCACCAAATGTTGTTACAGATCACCGATAGCTGACCTTGATATATAACCATTTCTTCTCAATATAATTATCATTCGGTACATAGCATTTACTTGTGTTAGTAAATATTTGCTTCTTGTGCATTGGGAAACAAAAATTATTGTTTTAAAATTCCAATCCACGTTGTTTTCAAATACATTTACATAAAATGTTTGGGAGAAAAGCTCAATGCGATTGTGTTAAACTAATAAAAGTTTGTCTGATCACAAATATAGATGAACTCATCTTTTACAAGAATAAACGAATGTTTTTACAGATAAGAGTCAAATTTCTCCTTTGTATGAATGAGAATTGCTTATCAACTAAACATTCAAATCATGTAGAGGTTTTTTTTAAATAGAAATTGTAACACCATGTAAGAATTCACCTAGTTATTTGAAAATTGTAGGAACAGCACAAGTAAAACTATTATACAGGATGATTTTTAGAGAAGTATACACTTTGCATATGCTATACAACAGTAACAGTTAAGGTCAAGAAACCGCTCAGCGAACCGTAAGGTAGATGTACACTTAAAGTTTGTATTTGGGCCTTGATGGCAGTGACGTAAGCAATAGAAGGTGTATCATGTGACTAGTCAGTCGAAATATCGGTGTCAATAGTAGAAATGGCTTTATGTGTTATTGAATATATAAAATCTACAACGGCACTTTCGATCTCTATTCGGAGAACCTCCAACTAGAAAATCTATCCAACAATGGTACGAAAAAATTAAGACTTCGCGCAAGAGTGAGAGCTGTTTGTTCAAAAGCAAAAGTCCTGAATGAAGCTGAAGCAGTGCATCGCAACCGCTATCATTAGACTTAATAACTTAACACGCGTTTGGGTGTAAATGGAGTTACAGCTCGATATATGTCGAGTGATTTAGGGTTGATGCACAGAACATCTACTACTGTCTATAACAAAATTTAAAATATTCTCATACAATTTTGTTACAGGTGACATATAATATCTCACACTGTTCTTGATTTATAGTGCATTGAATATGTATACTTCCTTATGAATCATCCTCTACAAACGATTAAAGAGACAAATAAAATATGCACTAAAGAACTGTTTATAATGTGGCAACCACTGACAGCTACATAGGCCTCTTTGCAGTGAGACATTATACAACAATGATACCATTAATGACATCCTGAGACATTCGTCGTCAATAAATGTAAGGTTTACAACAGATATCTTATTCTTTTACTGTATAATTCTGTGTTGCCAGATTCACTTCTCGTTTGATAAGGAACCACGCATGTTCAATGAGAAATAAATTGCTTGACGCTGCCTGCAAAAATTATCAAACCACAGGCCAGCAGATATTTCATTTAAACGATTGAGAATCCACTGTGGGACCTGATTCTGGGCATTATCTTGTTGTAATAACATGCAAGATGTTACATGTACAAATGGCAGAACCACAAGCAAAGTAACTTGTGTGACGTTCTGATCTGATCTTAAACTGCTCAAAAAACGGAACAGGGATGTCGAAACATGATGATACCCAACCATGAAGACTGATGTTGAGAGTTGTAATGTCCAATGACATGGACTGGTAGAAGATATTCAATGGTAAGCCCCCATATCAGCCCACGTTCATCATTCCTCAATAAACAAAAGTCTGCTTTATTTGAAATAAAGATCTACAATACCATTTGTTGGTCCAATGGGGATAACATTGACACCATGTCAGGCGTGCAACATTGAGCCGTATTCTATAAAGAAATCCAGTGGCCGTATCCGGCTAACGCAGATGTTCCTCATGCAATTTGTTGTAGACCATTTGGCTGTTTACTCATGCATAATTTGTTCATTGTACGAGGTTTTAAACTTTACGTCCTGTGGCAAACGTGGCTTGATGGACCATTCGGTGAATTTGTCTTTAAGTGTGGTGGCCGCGGTAGCCGAGTGGTATAGGTATCGGACCGTGGTTTGCCTTGTCACGAGTTCGAGCCCAGTACCACTAAAGATCCACCGTGTAGGGCAGCGATGCACGTTAAATCTGTCCAGAGCTGAAACGTCCTCCCGTTGGTGTGGTGTGGAAGTTAGGAGAGGGGGTGCCAGCTCAGGTGTCATCCACGTCACTTGACCATGGTTCAAAATTACGTGGTCCGTCGCCAAAAGCCCCCGTGTAGCTGAACAGTGCGACGTTAATATTCAATCAATCAATCAGTCTAAGTGTGATATGGTGTGTATCTGTGCAATCCATTTACTTCTCCTCAATATTCTTCACATGACCATGCTTTAATTTTGACTTAAATCACAAATTGTGCTCGCATTATGTCCGAAACGAGTGACAATAGAGAGTATCGGAAAGTCAATGCAGCTTTAGGATCTCGTTCTGCTGGTGATAACGGGTATTGAACTCATTGACGTTTCCAAGGGATATCCAACGCTCGTTCAGTAGTTTTTGAGCTGCAATCGATCACCGGTAGGAAATATGATGTGATTCAGTTACTGCAGTGCTTCTAAAACTTTCAATACACGTGACCCAATATTTAATTATCATTTTCATCGCGCCCTCCTCCATACAACATTATATTGAATTCAATAATACTTTACTTTTACTCTAAAGCTACAGAGAGAGTACGACTTTAACCTCTTACGTGCCACCGACGTATATAAACTTCTCTCTGAGCCAAAACATTAATCTTCTGGATGTATATATATGTCTTTCCGAAGTACGATTTTTTCTGTGCACTGCTATCCATAAAATTATTCCTTTGGAATACAATAAAAGGACCTTGACAGTCTTTGCAAAGGATTTACTTGTTTCAGAGGATTTCGCTTATTTATTCCTTTTCTGCTCCTCCCCGCCCCCCAAAATTAAAATACGTGCGTCTATGTAAAAAACCGGGGCATTGGGGACTAAACCACGTAACTTTTAATCTGCAGTTAAGGAATTAAGTATAAACCGTACAAAAATCATCAAGATAATTGTTAATACAAGCCCATGGGGTCACTGGTAATTATCAAACTTGTTCTTAACTTAGTATTGTTAAATTAATAATAAAATACATTGTACAGTACACAGATACTTTTATAAGTGTATTATATCAGTGTAAATGTGTGTGTATTTTATATTTCATTATGTCAGAAAGTATTTTGTTTGCTTAATTTCAGTAAATGAATAATGTTTTGAATAATCTTTAGTTTTCAACTTCTCAATATTCTCGCCCCCCCTTGTAGAGTTATCACGCCCCTCAATTGGCGCGCGCCCCACAGTTTGAGAAACGCTGAGCTACTGGCTATTATGAGCAGAAACTGACACCAGCTGCACATATAAATTCAATAACTTGCGAGTTTTTCATTTTTATCTGTACCACAACATGCGTTGAACTACTCTCATTTCTTCATTTTGTGGTAATTTCAATTTTGAAAAGTATAATGTATTAAAGGGATATTCATGAGTGTTTGAAAAAGGTTACTTTAAACAAAACAATTGCAACATCGCTTTTTAATTATTTTTTTAAATTTTTTGTTGGAGATGACATACTAACTCTTTCTGCTTCTAATGATTCAAAGTTTTGCTCAAACTAATTTAAGGGTATTTTAACAATCATGGTTATGATGTGTTGTGTGTTAGTTAATGAAATGTTTTTACAATAAGTCACAATTTCTCAGATGTGTATTTCAACAGAAAAAGATCATTTTTGAATAAAGCTACATATCTTATACTACTTTGAAACCGTATGCACATTTTAATACTATACAAAAATATTTAATTAATTAACATTTTGTTAAAATTAAGATTCCGAGAGAAATCCAAGTGGTTAGGACCACGAGCTTATGACCTGTGCTGGTGCCACCCAGTAGTGGATTCATGTACTGATGTAACTAAACGCTCATCTTGCAGAATGGCTCTTTTACACAATTTATCTATCCAGACTGTAAGTCCTCCTGTTAGCATGGAATGGAAGTATGGAGTGTGGGGTACCTGCTCCAGGGTCACTTCGTCATTTCTCCGTGTTTTAACCCTTTCGTGACGGATGTGTCATATGTGCACCAGTCTCAAATCACTTATCTGACTCAGGACGTTCAATGCACTTTTCTGTGGGGACGGGCAAACCTATAGAACAACTCCGAAACGTAATTCACATGTGCATCATGCGGCTTGCTGGTGACATTTGGGAAGGATGCAATTGTGGCATGTATTGTTCACATGTGCCACACTCGTCTTTACATTGTTTTTTATTGATCATTAAGTCATCTCAAGAAGATTAAAATAACAAAGTCTATCACAATAGATTTTTTCTGATGTAACCGTGCTTCGAAAATATGAAAAAAAAAAAAAAAATCTTTCAGCTGCTTAGTATTACATAGCCCAAACATAGATAAACATGATCGCAACTGATAACTTGACCAACTGATTTATATATCTGAATAACAGGTTACAAACATATTTACAAGACATTTTTTTCCGGTCCATATTTCCTTAAATCATAATTACCGAAGCTCAAGAGAATCAACATAAAAGCAAGTTTAAAAAAAAGTAATCATTTGATGAACTAAAATGCTTTTTTAACGAGATGTTTTTGTTTAAGATATTTATTTAATTTAATTAACTCCGAAGCATTTTGTAGGGTTATTATTATAATTTTTATTTTTTGCGAGCTCTATTATTGAAAGAAGATTGTAAGTTGAAAAAAAAAAGACTCTTTGAATATTAAATTTAATAACGAGCTATAGTCTTAGCTGATGCAAGCAATTTTTTTCCCAGCTCCATTACTTAAGATTCAGTATTAGACCTTTATTTTCACCAGCGTAAAAGTTAATTAAATTCCTGATGGCTAAAGTTTGTTAATTACGCCAATATCGAAGCATGATAATTAGAATATCCCTTGTCTCACATTGTTTTAATGCCAAATAAATTGAAGTATTTTTGCATAAGAATCTGCAGAGTCATTGATTTTGCTGTAATGCTTTTTTTTAAGTAATTGTTATAAGGAATTAAATTTTTTTCATCACACCGAGAAAAGTTCAAATATTCAAGTGTTTTATTTCTATGATCATCACTTTTGAAAAATAAAATATAAACGAATATAACATTATATTTTATTGAATCGTTGTTCTTTTTTTCTTTTTTTAGAAGATAAATCGCAGTAGTAAACATTTCATTAAAAGAATAAGGAGGGCGTGTGTGGAACATTGGAGGATTGTATCTCCTTGATGACTGGAAGAAAGCATAGCATGTGAGAAAAAACAGACCTTGAGTAAAATAATTTAACTTTGAAATGGAAGAAAATGGAACTGGTTTTAATTTAAAAACTTGGTATTTAATTAGTAATTTCAAAAATAAGAATTCACTTACTGATTCCAAATTTACACATTCAATTATTAATTAAACATTTTAAATTTTAATTAGTAAATTAACTATTAATTTCACATTGAAAGAAAATACCAGAAAAAACTAGGAAACGTGAATGAAAATTACAGAAATCTATAAAATTTAAAACAAAATTCGAAGAATTAAAGAAATCGAGAAATTAAATAAAAATCAGGAAAGTTGTTGGGTTAAGAAGGAGCGAGAGAGAGAGAAAGAGATATGTTTGGCCGCAAGCAAATAGCCAAATAGAAGGGAAAATTTATAAAAAGCTAACTTATAGAAATTGCCAAACAAGAGAGTATATTTAATACAAAGGAATGTACCTAAGTCAATGAACATGAATGTTTAAATGATACTTTTAAATTTAACTTTAATAAGGATTTTGAGATAAATGTATGTTATTGAGACGAAATTTATGAACATATTTTTCACTGTAATTTTTAATGTTGAGTAAGAATATGCGACTTTAGAGACTTTAGATCTTCATTTTTCATGTGTATCACCTAGCCTTAGGAATCTTTCTAATAATGAAAGTTTCACTTATTTCGAAAGTTTTATTGTAAGCAGTGGCAGCATGGGCCCATTTCGAGAAAGTACATGTTAAGAACAGTGTTTTTCAAACTGTGGGGCGTGCCCCCTACGGGGGCATGATAACCCTACAAGGGGCCGCTAGCGTATCGGAAAGTCGAAAATAAAAGATTATTTAAGAAATTATCAATTTACTAAAAGGAAACGAAACACAAAATGTATTCTGACATAAAAAAAAATTTAAACATTTACTCTGATATAGTATACTTATAAATGTATCAGTACGGCACAATATATTTGATACTAAGTATCAATACTAAATTAAGAACAAGTTTAATACTTACTAGTGCTTTTTCAATGGGCTTATCATACATAAAATTTAATCTTTATCTTGGTACTTTGTACGGTTTAAAATTAGGATGGTATTATAGCTTTAGTGTCAAAGTATTAATCATTATTACGGCATTCAACGCATTGTTATTGTATGAGGAAGGGAGGCGTGATGAAAATTTTGATTGAAAATTGGGTCGTGAATATAGAAAGTTTGAGAAGCACTGTGTTAAGAATGATCTGAGGAAAACACAGAGTGATTATAAATAACATCCTACTTTCAAAATGTTGCAAAAAAAGGAAAAAAAAAGTGCTGAATATAAGTAAAAATTGTTTTTATGAGGTAGATAGGGGGATCGCATAAAAAGAATCACACAAAAATATTTAAATATATTTGTTGCTATAAATATATATATATATATATATATATATATAACATAAATACTTAAAAATAACAAACAACTTTGTTAATATACCACAGCATTTTTTTTATCCGGTGGAGAGAGATCGCATAAAAAAAGTCGCATTTAGAAGATACGTCCATTATTTACGAAATTTATGAGAAAATGCTCCCAAATAAGCTTAATATATTAAAATATTACGCTTGTAAAAATTTTAAAAGCATTTAATTTCTCATTGCAGGGAAAAGTTTTCGAAATGCACATACATAATGTACTGCTACTCGTCTTAATCCAAAGCACACATTTTTCTAAGATGAATTAGTTCAAAGTCGCTTTCATCACTTGAAGATACAATTTCAATGGATATATATAATTTTTTTGCACCTTAAAGTAAGAGATAAGTTTTTACGTCAAAGGTTGGATAGCCAATTGCTTGTAAACGACACGATAACCAGAAATGTATAATCGTTCTTTGTTTGGAATTTCTAAATCCTATCGTGGAATTGGTATCTATTTTAAGGAAATGCTTCTACTGTTTGCTTAGGTGCATACATTTTATCTACTCTGAAATATTTATGTTCTTCTTGTCCGTCTATAGAATCATTGATAATGTCAGTGTCATTGACAGTTTCGTCTTCAATCAAGCACCTGCTGATAGCGCGTTCAAAAAAGTAACTGAACTTGCATTGTTGAGAGATTTTTTATAACAAATGAACAGAGCGTCCGAAAAAGAGTACATATGTGCATTGATAAAATACATTATAGTGGTGTCAAAGCCGTTGAAATTCATATACCACACAGGGCTGCGGTAGCCCAGTGTCAAGTCATTGGATCATGGCAGACATGTCATGAGTTCGAGCCCAGTACCAATAAAGACCCGCCGTGTAAGGCAGGGAAATCTGTCAAGAGCTGAAACATCCTCCCATTGGTGTGGTAGTTAGGAGAGAAGGTGCGAGCTCCGGTGTCATCCACGTCACTTGACCATGGTTCAAATTTGCGTGGTCCATCGCTAAAAGCCCTCATGTAGCTGAACAGTGTGACGTTAATATTCACTCACTCACTCATATACCACACAAAAATAATTGCGTAAAAGAGGTCCACACAAAAACGGGTTCTACTCTACTTGAAGAAGAAGAGAATGGTATATGGTATAAGAAAAAAACGTTCCTAAGTACAAATTATGGCGCCAGACTGATATAACTAGTAGAACCAATTTTTCCCATTCAGTGAGGTATGGTCTTGTCGTAGAGAATACGCTTTTCACTAACAATACCACAGCTGCTGTACAGCTTGGAGGAATTTATCCTGTCAACAAACCGTAAAAATTGTGCATATTGAGCAATACAGTTGGTTTAATATGCAACCTATGCCACAGCCATCGTTATTCGATTAAAAATCTCACTGGCAGCCGCGAATCCACTTTCATTATAACACTTACGGTGCAATATGTTGTAAATGAAACATAAAATAAATAGAGATGGCGCTGCAAGCCATCTGAGAGATCTACTTTGCTTAGCTTGTAGAGTCAGATTTATGTAATGTTTTTTTATGCTGTAAACATGTCTTCTATATGTGTCGTCCAATAAAGCAAAACGTCTAAAAAGAATGGACTGAATTATACTGGAATAAGATAAACATGTAATAGAAATATAATCGTCTTATACTGACCACGGAATTAAGAAATTAGAAATTATAACATCATACACTGATGATCTTTGAAACTTTTCACACACACAATTCCTACTATTAGATAACAATCTCTATATATTTATTTATTTATATATTTATTTACTTATTTATCTTGGTGGAATTTTCAATCGTTAATAAAATACATTTTAAAGCGCTCCATTGAGCTGAAATTTTATATAGAGAATTATTTTGGATGACAATATAATAATATAATAATAATTAATACAAATTAATTGATTAAAAGTAATTATTTAAAGAATTACAAATACACAACTACGTTGGCATCCTTTTTGGTGACAGAGCGACGGTTTTCGCGACTTGTGTCAAAACTTGAAAAGGTTTTTTTCTCACGTGTTAAAGTATTCAGTAGAACTGAAATTTACATACATGATTGCTTTGGATGGCAATATGATAATTAATAAAAATTAATTACCACTTAATGTTGTGATTCTGTCAAATGTATATACATATTTATATTATTTGTAACTATTTAATAAAGGTAGCTTAAATAAAAATTTTCTTTGTTGATCTAAGTAGGAATTGACTTAATTTTTTTTATATATTACTTGTTTTTTGTAGATTTCACCATGTAGAATGTCCTCGAATTTTGATGTAGTTGAGTGGAAATTAAGAATACTCATTTTGATCTATGTAGATAGAAAAGAAACGAGTGAATTATTTAAAAGAAATATTTTGAGAATGTTGCTAATTTGATTTCTATACTGTGTAAATATACATTACTAGTAAAATTTTGTTCATGTGGTGAAAATAAAAAAAGAATAGAAAATTACTAACTCTTACCCCACTACTTTCATTTCATTTAACTATACCACGGTTTTTCGGTCAAACACAGATAATAAAAAATCAAAGAATTCTCTAAACCGAATCCTATATCACGAGAATAGATTTATCACATGAAAACCAACATTACAGCGATATTCAAAGGGCACTTCTTACCCGTTGGTCAAAAGAGTTCTAAGTGTAAAATTTCCTCCCATTAAAAAAATATATATCTTGCATCATCTTCACTCATAGGCAACCAGTTCTCTACAATTGTAAAAAAAAAAAAAAAATCGAAAAATCTATCCCTATAACAGAAATAAAGGGGAGTAAAATTGAGGATATTTTTTTTTATAAATAGAACTTTTCAATTCTAATATCAGCAAAATTGATAAGCATGATATTTGAAACAACACTATCTATTTATATTAGCAACCACTGTTTGCCTGAATTTTGTGGTTTTTCTGTGTATTACTGTTTCCTTGTTTGGTTCGTTCAACCGATAAGTACGAGGGTGGTCCCAGAAGTACCCGACCCAACAAAGGCGAAACACAACAAGTTATGAAAAAAATATATTTCTTTTTCAACGTATTCTCATTTCAACTCAATACACTTTTCCCAGCGATGTTCAATAAGTATGATACCCTATTTAAAATAATACGAATGAGAATTGTCTTGCTCCTCAAAATAGCCACTAACTGCCGACATCACTTCTCCATCGTTGAAACAATTGTGACCACTGATCCATTTTTTCAAGTTAGGGAATAGATAGTAATCCTGGTGGTGGCTAAATATGACGAATAGGGTGCATGAGGTGTTAATTCAAAATTAAATTCATTAATTTCGGCTATTGC
The DNA here is from genome assembly GCA_019973955.1 of Trichonephila inaurata madagascariensis. NCBI lineage: Eukaryota > Metazoa > Arthropoda > Arachnida > Araneae > Nephilidae > Trichonephila > Trichonephila inaurata. The sequence goes on from BMAV01006418.1 coordinate 27,490, forward strand.
AATAACGGATTTCTGAGAAGGTGCATTGTCTTGATGAAACAAAGCTTAGTCAAATGCGGACGATTTTGCTTCATTTCTTATCTCGAATGTTGTAAGAAGTTTGCTCAATACTCGGCGTCGATAGTGTTTCCTTTTTGAAGATAGTGAATGGAAATTATTACTCGCGTATCCCAAAAAAACGGAGTCATGATTACGCCTGCAGATGAAACGGTCTTATTTTGTTTTGAGCCGGTTCTCTCTTTTACGTATATTGCTTTGATTGTTCTTTCGTTTGGTTGCGAGCAATGAACCCATGTTTCATCCATGGTTATGAACCGGTGCAAAAATCTGCTTTGTCGCTGTGAAACTTAGCTAAACACTCAAATGAAACATCTTCATGACACCGCTTTTGCTCGAGTGTGAACCACACATTTTGAAACTCTTACTATGTCCGCCAGCTCACGCACTTTCTGTCGACCATCATCCAGTATTGCTTTGTGGATTTTCGTCACCAGTTCTGGAGTTGTCACATCATTTGTTCGACCACTGTGATACTCGTCTTGGAATTTCGTACTGCCTCGTTTAAACTCTGTTACTTAATATTTTTCTGTTGTAAACCAAGGAGCAAATTCTTTAAGAGTAGAATCTAGTTCAGCCTTTTTAATAGTTAGACTGAGTTCTTTCAAATAAAAATATATGTATTACATAACGATGACCAATTTTCTCCATTTTCACAAATTCACTGAAAACGTTCACTGTGTGTGTATGTGTGTGTGTATGTTGATAGGTGCCAAACAAATACCAAACAACGTGGCGCCTTCGGACTTGAAACATATACTTTATAGTTTGAGTACTTTCTAATACAGAGATAATTTTCAAACAACTACCGCCATCACTAGGTCAAGCCGGCTACTTATGGGATCACCTCGTATAAAAAATATACTAGCTGTATATGTTCATGGAAATCTAATTTGCAAAGAGTAATATTTGTTGTAATGCTATATCAATGTTATCGTATTATTTTGTTTCAATCAAAAATGTTTTTCCTAAAGGCTACATGGTGCAATACAAATTTCAATAGTATTGACGTTTTCTTTTAGTCTTGTGGCCCGTGTTGTTAGGAAGCTTGCTTAAAAATTTCAGATCAGATTATGAATTGGTTTGGAAGCTACTGGAAGTTTTCTAAGCTAAGGTTTTGGCTTTGGTTTCATTTTAAAACATTTTTCTATTCTTAAATTGAATTAAAATATTTTGGAACATAATCAACTCTTTCAGTGTGAACTGGTTATTAATTTCAATTTTTATTACTACAATCGTTTCTGCCTGATTATGATTTGAATTATTTGAGTTTTCATCGCTACTTACTTAAGATTGATTTTTAGGCCACTTTTAGTTTTAAAATTAATTTATATATCTTAGAAGCTTTATCATTAGTTTTCCCTCTGAGAAAATGCCATAGCCAAAACGTTCTTAGGTTGCTATATCAAACAATATTGCGAAGAGATGAAATACTACTGAAAATGATGCATCTAAAAACTGGATTTCTGCTGATTCTGCAATTAGACTTCCAAATAAAAGGATTCTGAATTGCAGCATAGCAGATAAGACTGAATATTTACATTGTGTACCAAACTAAATTATAGTAAACATATTGTAGTACTATATTTTAGTACTTTAAGTTGCAAAACAAAAACTCAAACTTAATACGTTGCCCAATTTAAAACTGAAATTTTTTAAATTCTATCTACAAACTTGGCAATTTTAGCTTCAGTTAGTATCCTTATTATTTTGTTCATAAATGTTTTGTGTTTCCAAATTTGGTGAAAACATTGTTTTAAGATTAGATTGAATAACCTGCCGTTGTAACAAATGTTATCAATGTAATGAAAAAATATTTTTTTAATTAAAAAAACATTTTCTGTCATGTTTAATTAAATGAGTGTTTTAATGTAGAGCTTAAGTTATAGAAAATACCATATAAAAAAATTAGAGCTTTACATGCATTATTAAATTTTATTTTATGACTTAGCACACAGTTTAAATGTGTATTTTTCTCAGAATTTTAATTTTGAATATATGTGTTTCTAATACCCCGAAAGCTTTGCTTCTAGTTAAGAAAGACTCTTAAAACTTTTGGTATATACTCCCAATAGTATGTTCTATAAAAGTTAGCATTGATTTAAGTCTGAGATATCTAGTTATACTTTTTTTAAGAAATTCTTAAGTTAATAATTAAAAAAAATTGTGTTTTTTCCGGGTTGAACAAGAAAAATAAATATTAAAAATGAATAAGCTAGAAGATTTTCAAATCCAGACTAAGTTTTTTGCAATAATCTGAAAAACATAAATCACATAACCCTATCGCTTAATAGTTATTATATCAAAGTAGGTTCAAAATTTTGCGTATTGTTTCATTACGTATTTCAGATCTATATAATAAATCTATATTTTAGAGTTAAAATATACAAAAAATTTCTATAATAGAGTTTTTATCTTAAAATGTAAAATTAGATCTTAAAAACATAAGCATAAAAATATAAGAAGAACAGCACGGGTTTCACAGCTAAATAGTCGGAAAAGTGCATCCCCTCAGAAATCGTGGGATAAAAGTTTTTTTTTAAAGTTAACTTTTTCATAAACATTTTTTAAAATTTCAAAAAATTTTTAGTTTTTTTTTTTTTAAATTGTAAAATTATTCCTGTTCAATCTGACTTTTTATTTTCAGTACAACTTAAGAAAATAATATCTGAAAATAAAACAAAAAATTATTTTTACTATTAGTGTCTATTTAAAAACGATTTGAAAAAGGGTACTGTGTAGCCTTAAATCCGGTTCATTTGCATTATATGGATGATAAATAGAATGATAATTTATAATCTATGATTTATTTTATATTAATAAATATTATTTATATTCTTCTCACTTGACTTTTAATTGTAAGAATTATTTCTGGGGTAAATACATTTTTAATTCTACTGTCTAGCAGTAATTTTATTTAGGGTAAACAAAGTAAATTCTAAAAAATGTCTACTATGAAAGTACTAGAGATTCTAAGAAGGAGAGCCACTGTACACAGTGGGAGGTGACAGTTTAATGTATATGCTTGAGTTTTTCCTTCATTCCAGTTTATCAGTTGCTTCCTGCATGCAATCGAGCTAGGTGCTGTTAAACGTGTTTGTCGGTCTTTTAATTTGCTTAAGATGACTAAATAACTTGAGCATAGGTATTGCATCAGATATTTTGTCAAAAGCTTGGTGATTTTCTAAGTGAAATAATTAGTAAGATTCAGTAAGTGTTTGTAGGCGATACTATAGGGATCATACAAATTAAGGTAAAGTTTCACCGATTCAAAAGTGGCTGCTCGTCGGTAGAGAGGGATTAGCGTTCTTGGAGACCACAAACAGCTCGAAATCCACTTGTTAAAAAGGTGGAAATAAAAGTAATAATTAAAGATAGTTGTTTGACGGTACCAGAGACAGCTGAACAAGTTGAGATCAGCGCAGGTTCTGCACATACATTTTTGTGTGACCATGTGCAGAGTGGCTGTGAAAATTGTTCCCATGTTTCTGTCGGTGGAATAGAGAAAACACGACCTTACAGTTGCACAAAACCTACTGGACACTATCAACGCTGAAACTAGTTTTATGGTAGTGTTACGAATTTTGTGTAAATAGTGTAAATAATTTGCATTTGAGTGTTTAATGCATTTATATTACTGTATGTTATGTTTATTGCATGTTAAAATTGTACCATTCACGAGCAATGCCGCTCCTTAAGTTATAATGGCGATTCAATGAGAACTTCTCGAAATCTTGGCAGTAGAGCCAATTTGGCATCATTTTTGGCGGCCAATTTCGCGACTTTGGCGTCATTGGCGACCATGTTGGTGAAAGTTCGGAACCCTCTGGAATCTTCTAGAAAGTAGTGGATCTCTCCACTAATGTCACGAGCGGCTTTATTTCTGAAAGTTTCTGTCGCGCCTATAAATAAGATTCTCGCCGAGACGCGAGGAGTCTCGATTAAACCAGCGAGTAGTGAGGATTGTTTTGACTAGCGATTAGCTCTGCTGTGCTTGTGAATAATCGTTTACTTACGTGTATTTTTAAACACTGGTGATTGTGTTTGATTGATGTTGAATGTGTAAAGACCTTCGGAGATTTACTCTGTGAATATTGCTGCTGAATCCTGTATTTAAATGATTGGACTTTTGATAATAAATTCGCATCGCTCTTAAAGAACTGTTTAATTCTTTGTGATTGTTCTCTGCATAAAATCCATGAACCCTCGGATCTACGTAACAGTATTTCTAGCTGTACCTAAAAATGAAAATACCATTGAAATTATCACGTTTTTAGTATAGAGAGGAGATAAGACAGAATGCGTCGTCAGAGTTGAGCACCATCCCGATAGAAGCCTTCCAGAAGTGTTTTAAGCACTATAAGGAATACTAGACTAATTGTGTGGGGGCGCAATATGGATGCATATGGATTAGGATCATAATCTCGCAAAGTAACTACGATATTTTTCTGACCAAAGGTCGTATACTTTTTGAACGGAACTTGTAAATAATTATTGCTGATAAATTAATATTGTGAGTAGTGAACATTGAATTGTACATACAGCATTTTATAACACACGATCTCTCTCTGCGAACCGTCAAATCAGTCCAATCCAAACTTTTTTCACTCTTCCATTTTGTTGTGCTCTGTTTTTTTTCTTGACAGGGGTTTTATAAGAATTGGATACTGAAAAGAATCTGTTAAATACACTTGATGTGTTATTTTTTTCTTGTAATTGTTTAATAGGAGTCATCTCGTTTTAATAAATGTTAAAAATTATTAAAATTTACAAAAGTTACTTCGACATTTTGCCATAAAAAAGCTCAAATACTTTAATATCATATCCGTTATGTCAGTACTTAACATGAAAACTATTTATTTTTTTTTCCTTCAGAGAACATGTGTTCGGTAAAGGAAGGTTTTCAAATTATGGAGAAAAAAAAATTTGATTTACCGTACACGGAAATACATTACTGGATTCTAAGCAAGAGGTATAAAGCACGATATGCTTTAATATTCAACACGTCAATCAATTTAATGACATAGAATTTTTTTTCAATATTCAGCAGTTTAAAGTGCTTGTCAATTTATTTCCTACCGAGTATTCAGGAACTTTAAAATTTTTCGAACCATTCAATCCAGCCACCAGTAACCTTAACTAGTTATAAAAAAATTAAACGGAATAAATAAATTTAATTATTATAACATCATTTTCGATATTGTTCGTTGTCTTTGAAAGCACAGTCAAACTTCCCCATAATACAAACCTCTATATTATAAATTTTTCTATATAGCTAACTTTTCCTGGAACCAAGAACATTTCACGATTTTCTTAGTAAAATAACCTCCCAATAGCGGAGCGCATTTTCTATATAACGAACTTCTTTTCTTGGGATTCAATTTCTTCTTCCTTTTTTTAAAGTATTTCTGGATATTTAAAGTTATTTTCTCTTTTAACATTTTTATGTTGGTAATAAACCTTGAGCTGGTTTTATTAGGTGCCTAACTCGTCAAGAACAATATAATTCTGGACATTTCTTCCAAAAAGTGTAACCTTTATTCACCATTGTCCAGTTTATTGAAAACATCTTCGTTATCCCCTTTCACCTTCAGTGGAGTTGTCTCGTGTTCACATGTCTTGGAACTGCTGTCTGTTCATTTGTAGTGTTGATCAGTCGTACTGGTAACTTGTAGCTTGAAAATCTCAAAACGTAAGTGCTTGAGAACCAAAAAAAATATTAGTTCTTCAGGAAGTCGATAAAGATGTCAAAAAGCTTTCCTTGCCGTTTTTCTTTTTTTCTTTTTTTGATGGGTAAATTATGTAAAATAAATATGTATCGGCTTACAAAAATATGTGAATAACTACTTTTTTAATACATAGTGTTTATGAATTTAAAATTTATTTTATGTGGTTTATGAAGAAAATTGAAAATGTACCGCTATGTAACAAATTTTCTCATACTATTTTTTTCGGGATTTAGCAAATTCGCAATACATACTGTATATTTATTTTAAGAGACCAGGATATGATTAACAAAAAATTTTAATTTAGTGATATTCATAATTTTATGGTTGCCTTCTATATGTATGTATGATGTAAACATATTTTGTGCTCAAAATTTCATAAAAAGCTAACCACTTAATTTTCTTAGGGAAACACTTGAAACTTATGAAGTGATTTTAAAATGCTACTCATCGTACAAAAATTGACGTACATATATGAATTTTAATTTGCAAGTACGTTAAACTATTAAAACAAAAGTTGGTATGGGTTTTGCGACAGTATGATTGGTATTCATACAGGACTTCTTTTTATGAATTCTTATTGAAAATTCTTCAAAAATGTGTAAATTCTAAATTCAAATATTTCTTTACAAATAAGTATTGTCTTGATTGAAAAATACATACCAACTTTTGTTCCATGCACTTTTATCAACAAGTGAAAAAATTATTTATTAGGTAAAAAAGCCTTAGCATTTTAAAAGCAGACAAACTAGTTATTTTGTCTTTCTAAGATAAGTTAGTTTAAAGTTTTCAAAAAATTGCCATTGGGATGTGAGTAGAAGCAAAAATTAAAGGTAATAAAAAATCTGTGTTTTTTAAAATTTAGGGCTTTCAAATTTTGTGAGTTTGTAGAAAGTTATAGGAAAATAATTTAGGCTAAAAAAATTAGATTTGATTTTTTGACCGATTTTCTTCAATTGAATCATACTGTGTTCCCTTAAGGTATCGGACTACGTTCGGAACCGTGATTTTGCAAAAGCCTATAAATGGATAATATTTATAATATTTAGGGTCACTTAGATTAGAAAATGTTCATAAAATTGTTTTTAGAAAAGTATTACAATAAAAATTATTTAAGTTTAATATGTTGACAAAAAATGAACATAGAATGACCCATTTTCAAAATCTTCTTCTTTTGTGAAAAATGTTTCTATTATAATAATATTTTGCCTGTATATATCTTAGACCTCTCTGCAGAGGCTCAACTAGAATTTTTGAAATATGTAACTTAGAAGTGGGTTTATCCATGTTTTACGACAACAGAAGGGAGAAATTTTAATAAAAAAATGCCGATAATTATTTAAAATGGCAGTAACTCTGAAAATAATGCGAATTTTTCTAATATCATATTTGAGCCTCTGTACATAGGTCTGAGCTATATACAGGCAAAATATTGTTATAATAGAAGCCTTTTCCGCATAAAGGAGAACATTTTGAAAAAAAGTTATTCTAAGTTAATTTTTTGCCGAAATATTGTATTTAAATAATTTGTTATGTCAAAATGTCCTTAAAACAATTTTATACATGTATTCTCATCTAAGTGACACTAAATAACATGAAAATTATCTATTTATGCGCCTTTTTAAAATCACACATCCGAACGCAGTCGGATACCTTAAGACATTATGTTTAAGAATGTTTAAGAAAATTTCAGTTTAAACATGTAACTGTTCTGGAAAGAGAACGATTTTTTCTGCGATTGAATGGAACGTTACACTAATTTTTTTGAGCTGAGCATTTTTTTAGTAACAACGTTATCCAGTTGTATCATAGCTCTTAAAAAATAAAAGGTAAATCCCTTTGCAGAAGCCGCCGCAAAGAGAGGAGAGACTGAAAAGAAAAATCGACGTTTTATTTAAAATAGAGGAAGTTCGCATGCAAAGAAAACAGTCGCACCAACTAAATGCTATCTTTGAAAAAAGGAGAAAAAATGCAGCAAGTAAGAACCCTTTCCGACAGGATTCAAAGACCATGAAATGAGTCCAGTTTCTAATCTTTCTTATTTTTTTTCAATTTCGAAATTAATCTTCGTTTGCTCAAGCATTGGAACTGGAAGAGTCAGTTTTTAATTTATTTTTTCCCGTTCATTCTGCATTTACACCTAGAGTGGATTGAGATTATGAGTAAGTCTGGTGAGCTTTTATTTCTTGAGCAGAGGTGGAAATATTCTTCTTTCAAATCACAAATTCGACTGAAAGATTACTGTGCTGAATATTCAATTCTGTACATTTGTCCAATTTTGTGCTAGAAATTTAAGCTAAAAAAGTACAGTTCGAATTCCTTTTCTTTATGTTAACATTTACTAGAACTGCATTCAAGAAATCATAAATAACCCTTAGAATTTGAAGCAAACTATCGGCCACTTTGGTGTGAGGGTTTATAGATAGATGAGTCATCAATAAAAAAAACGTTTATTTATCTGTTTATTTAACAATATTTACTTAAGTTATCCTACTACGTTCGGAATCGTGATTTTGGAAAAGCGTGTAAATTGATCATATTTATGATATTTAGTGTCACTTAGATTAGAAAATTTATATAAAATTGTTTTACGAATAGTATTACAATAAAAAATTATTTAAGTACAATATTTTGATGAAAAACGAACATAGAATGTCCAATTTTCAAAATGTTCTTCTTTTGTGAAAAATGCTTCTGTTATAAAAATATTTTGCCTGTATATAGCTCAGACCTCTGTACAGAGGCTCAACTAGAATTTTTTTAATTATATAAATTAGAAGTGGGTTTATTAGTATTTTACGACAACAGAGGGGAGCAATTGTAAGAAAAAAACGAAGATAATTATTTCAATGGGTGGTAACTCTGAAAATAATGTGAATTGTTCAAAATTTCTAGTTGAGCCTCTGTAAAGAGGTCTGAGCTATATACAGACAAAATATTATTATAATAGAAGCATTTTTCACAAAAGAAGAACATTTTAAAGAAAAGGTTATTCTAAGTTAACTTTTTGCCGAAATAGTGTATTGAAATAATTTTTTTTTTTGTCAAAATGTCCTTAAAACAAATTTATGCATGTAATCTAATTTGAATGACACTAAATATCATGACAATTATCCATTTATACGTTTTTTTTTAAAATCATGGTTCCGCACGTAGTCGGACACCTTAATCTGATGAGTAAATCAGGTTTAATCTTAGGTGAAAATTTTTTTAACGCGAAACTGAGAGGACTGAATTTTTTTTCGTATTAACCCTTTATCTACCGACGGTACTTATAAGTACCATCCTCACTTTCAAATTACATAGAATAACCATTTTTATGAATGTCCTGACGTTATTTAGCAGGAGCATGGTAGTACATGTTCTATGATGAGTATTTTGGCAGGTAAGGTAAATAGTTTTAAAACGGAATTTACAATTTCTATTGCCATTTTAATTGGATTATGAAGATTGTCATTTTATTTCCGAAAAAGTTTTTAATGTCAAAGGTAAGTGCATTATTTTGTGGTGTGTGTGTGTATGATAGTTAAGACCTTAGAAAACTATTTGACTATTTATTTTAGGTGAACAATACATATAATTCATTTTACAGTTGAATAACTGTATGGTCCTTATAAGTACCGACAACACACTGGATGTATAAGCAAGGGGTGTTTGAATTATATTCGTTCATGTAGCTTATTGCTATTTTTTGTTGCGTAGTAGTATTATCACTCTAATGCAATAAAATTGTGCTTTTTTTGCATTTTTTTTGTTGCACTTATATATTTTGCTTTTTTATTCTTTTATTTTGACGTTTTAAATTTTTTTTAACGTTGAATTTTGTTTTTTTTATCACACAATTAAATGAAATATTTTTAATTTATTCAAAAATTAGCAACATTTAATTCTTTGTTTGTAACTGATATTTAACAATAATCGGAGCTTTTCAAGTTGCCATATCATTAATATTTTATTTTTCTTAGAATGTGGAGAAAAAAGAAGCTCAGTCTTCAAGAGCTTTGGATTTATTATAAAACCTGTCATTTGAAAGAAGTGATGCACTAACCGATGTTTCTTCAGATAAAGACGTGCCAGAAAATTATCTGCAGGAATTTTCGCTAAAGATGGCGATCAAGAGACTGAATTAAGCACAAAGTGCAGTAGTTCATGTTCAGAAAATACAGCATATCCTACCTCAGAATGCAGTGCTATAAAAAAAACATTCAATCGAAACCTCAATCAAAATGCACAAAGTGTAATGAATTTTTGCGTATCAATGAAAATAAAAACTGTTTCTTAGAATATCATCAAATTAATTTTAAGTGTAAAACCTGCTTTTATGTGTAGAGAAAAGAAAATAAATTTTAAAAATTTAATAATTTTCAAAAATAAATATTTTTTGCTGTAAAATACTATTTTTCTCTTATTATCTAGCCTTTCTAACAGTTAACACTCCGTTTAAAAAGGCTCTTTAGGTCTTTATGTATTATGAGAATATTTTAGACCTTTGCGTTCTGACGGTACTTTAAAGTACTAATTTAATTAATGAGCTCTAATGGATTAAATTTCCCCAAGTTGAGTATTTTATTTATATAAAAAAATAGTGTACGAAAAAGTTGCATTTATTCATAATATGGTAGATAAAGGGTTAAAAGAATTTCACATTAATGAAATTGCATAAAAAACATATATTGAACGAAATTTAGTTTATTGCAGTATATTTTACATACATAAATATTTATACACATTATCATCTGCTCTGCAAAAAATTCTTCCTATAATGAACCTTTTTTGACTGGTGTTTACCGTACTTTGTCCATTTCCAGAAGATAAATCTGTTCATGTTAAGCGATTTTTAATTCGTGTTAAAAGAAAAAATGCATGGAAATACACAATAATTTGGCGTTTCCGTTGCCTTATTTTGTGTTAACCGATATTTAGTCTTAATCATTTTCGCGTTAAACGTAGTGACGGATACTATTCGGGTTCTTCTACAAATTCTCTTGCGGAAATGATTCTTTGACTGTGAATTTAGCTTAAAAAACGCTTTTCGTTAGATGACATGATTTTATGCAAATGTACCAACTCATTAAATCCTGACCTTGGGTATGTGAGGTGAATGGTTAATCGTTGATCATTAATCGAGAAATCTAAGAATAAGAACAGATGAACTGCGACTAGGAGGTCCCGCGTCCTGAAATTAATATTCATCGTACAGTCTACCAGCAGTTGTAGAAGTAAATAACATTGGAGCTGACCAAGCTATCGAGACTCGAGAAGAATCGTATTAAGGAGCTAATACAGAAGCTAAGTGATTTTTAATAATCTTCTATATCAGATGACCCAGAGTCAACCTTTTATAAGTTGTATATAATTCAAAAAGTGTCAAAGGTAGAATAAAAGTAGCTATTTTTAAGATCATGTATACTTCTTCCCCGAACCCACTTACAACCCCGACCTTTGAGCTACGCGATAACGTATATCACTGTATTGTAAATACTTATATATATATATAT
>BMAV01006418.1:38803-63702 GCA_019973955.1 Trichonephila inaurata madagascariensis
CCTTTCATATATATATATATACATATATATATATATATGAAAGGATTTCACTTGTATTAAAAAGTTTGGGAATTGAGAATATATTTTATCTAGTTAAAGGTGTTGAACGATAAAGGAGGAAATATCTACGTAAACATAAAATGAGCCGTGGTGAAAACATATGACAAAAACTCATGGAGAAACATGCTCGATATCTAGGACACTTCAAAGAAGTATTCTTTTTTGTTCTGGGGACCTAATTTTTTATAGATTTTGTAAAAAAGCAAGTTTTTAGAATCACGTGATTTTCAGTAAGACTTTTTTCATAGTTCAGAATACACAGATTATTCAAGATTTCATCATCTTGTTTTAAAAATGCTTACGTGGTAGTTTTCAAGAGATCAAGTTGCGGTTACTTCCCATTAGTCGGAAAAGCTAAAAATTACTTATCACGAGAAACCTGAGAGGGCTCAAGACAATTTTCAAATAAAATACCTTGAGAGAAAAATTAAATGAACTATTGCACACACACATTTACATATATAATGAAAAAATAGTACTTATATATATATATATAGCAATAAATACAGATAGTCGGCTGTGTTCTTTAATCTCCACTACGATTAATTCAATCCTTTCAGGAACACCTTCGTTTCAAATATAAACTCTACCATATTTTAAGAACACGTAGAATTGCTATCCTCACTTTTTGTCTTTCTCCCAAATTCTATACACTCGATTTTAAATAGTTCTATTTTGCATAAATCATGTCTCCTACACAGAAAGAGGTTCTCTAATCAATGAATGCCTGAGAAGTATTTCCCTTGAAAGGTTTAGTGGAAAATAAGAAAAGAAGCCGTAACAAATTATATATTTATTTAAAAAATACGTTGAGCTTCCCCGAGCCTCTTATTCGAAAGAAATTATCGTCAAAAGTTTAACATATAATATTCGAAATTATGATAAATTATAATTTTTCTCGAAGTATCGCTTGGGATATTAATTTTACATCCTTACTAATATTATAAATGCGAAAGTTTGTTTAGACTGAATGGATTTTACTGAAACTTTACAGTAATATAGATTACACATCAGAAAAACTCATAGGCTATAATTTATAAATATATTGTATGAAGTGTATAAAATATAACAATATTTGTCAAGTAAGGAAAAAATTCTGCCATCTTCTAGCAATTGTGGCGTGCCCTGCAAAAAAGCCCACGGCAGCATATATATATATATATATATATATATTATTTGTGAAGAAATCCTTTTTGTTTTGTCTACACAAGGCACTCGTTTCTAATTTATTCCTGTGATCAGCGCAATCCCTATTTTATTATTTTTTTTTTTAGAATAAAACTAAATTTTGAAGGGAGAGGTTGTTTTAGATCTATCTTTATTTGTGTGTGTGTGTGATTAGCTACTGTTGATTTTTTTCATGGGTAAGCCATTATAGTCAAAATAGTGAAACCTAATACAAAAAAAATTAATAATTTATTTCTATGCAAATTTTTTTATGATTTTATTATGCACATTTGGTAGTAACAAATTGATCCTAATATCAAAATAAATACTTTTATCGCTTCTGGTACTTAAAATAGATAAAATTTGTCTTTCCCACAACATCATTCTGACAAATTTGCATAATTTATTTGTGGTTAGTAGTTAAACATAAAGCCATAATATTAATTGAATTGTAACATATTGCCATTTTTTAAGTTTAAAAATAATAATAACTACTGTGCTGTAATTTTTGGAGTGAGTGAATGGGCGAATATTAACATCGCACTGTTCAGCTACACGAGAGCTTTTTTGGAGGGACCACGTAATTTTGAACCATGATCAAGTGACCTGATCGACAATTGAGCTGGCACTCCTTTCTCCTAACTACCACACTACACCAGCTTAGCAGGAATATTCTACCAATACTTAGCAGGAAATTTCTTTGAAATCCACTCTTCCAAGACATATGGAAGCCCGAGTTCCATGATGAGTATTTTAGCGGGGAAGGTGAATAGTATTGTAGCAGAAGTTGCGTTTTCAGCTGACGGCGTTTTCAGTGGTTTTCAAAGATTATCATTTTTGTCCCGAAAAAATAGTTAATGTCAAATTTAAAGTGTCTTAGGTTTTTGTATGTTAATGAAGACCTTAGAAAACGATTTAACTATTTATTTTAAATGAATGGTGTATATAATTAATTTTACAGTGGAATATAATTAATTACTTAATTAGCTCTAACGGATAAAATTTCCTAAAGTTGAGTATTTTGTTTATGTATATCTCTTAATTTTCAATGTATTGATCCAAAAAAATTATATATATATATTGCATGAAAAAAAGTGCAGTAAATTAAAATGTGGTAGATAAATGGTTAACGTGCATCAAGCCCTTACACGGCGGGTCTTTAGTGGTACTAGGCTCGAAGTCGTGACAATGACAGCTACTGTATTTCTTGGAAGTGTAAAAAAAGTACCTACTAAGAATTATGCTACGAAAGCGTAAGTCTAATCTTTTCCAAAGCTGTAATAAAGCTCGAGCTATGAAAGTAGCAAGACATTTGCCAACTTGACTCTATCGCCAAAATTACACTATGTTTTCCATTGAATCGCCATTATAATTTAAGAAACGGCATTGCTTGCGAATATTACAATTTTAACATAACATAAATACAACAGAAGGTAATATTAATGTATTACACCTGCAGGTATAAATTATTTACACTATTTTAAGTGTTTATTACACAAAATTTGTAACAATGTGTTACTTATGCTGATCAGAGATCAGCTTAGGGAGGTATTTTCAAAAATCGACCCTCAAGAGTGTTACGGGGAGTTATAAATAAAAAAAAATCCTTTTTATCAGCTATTAGATCTACAGACTTAAAATTTAACAAAGATGTTTTTTTTTTTTTTTGTTGTTCAGTTGAGCTATGCAAAGAGTTTTTTTGTTTTTGTTTGATTTACAATTCAAGTAAAATCAACTGATTTAAAACTTCTTTATCCTTCCATCTGGATTGTTTAATTTTTCAGTTCACCCGTGCAAAGAACGGGTATACCCCAGTTAGTTTCTCATACAATCGTTAATAATTAATCTGTCCTAATGAAAGCAATTTCTGATTTCTGTTTTACAACAATTTCCTCTGCAACGTTTATTTTGTAAAAATGGAATCGGTTAGGAATTTAATTGAATTACATAAAGGATACTAAATTGATTGAAACATTTGATTAGTTTTAGTTTTTTTTAGACATTTTGGCAACAAATAACAAAACTCAATCTGTTGAAAGGTATGAACAGATGGAAAAATAAGTTGCCTTTGTATTAGCTAGATATTTCACATTAGCCCTAACTCCTTATATTTTGGAAGATAAAGAAGGAATTGAATAAACTCTCTAAATAAAGCTTTCCAAGATTGGAAAACAGTAATCTTTCTAAAAAGTTCAGATGCTGTCAAAAACCATCTGATATATATGAATGAATAGATATAAAAGATGACTGTAAAAAACATGTTTACATCACAAAATCATTTTTTTTTCAATATTTACTTTTTCTTACCGATTAACATTAGTGTATTTTGACTGTGAAATCGCAAGTTTTTGCTCTTGATGAATCCATTTGGAAAATGAGGAAGTTATGGGAGATGGAAAATATAAAATAGAATGGAAATGTGCATGCTAAAAAAATTATTATTATTATGTTCTTAAAAAGCGAGAATTAATTGTTTGTCAGTTTCGTTTCATTTAACAATATTGAACCATACAAAATATTAAAAGTATGAAACTAAATCTTTCCAAAAGTTAGTGAAATAAAAAATAGGGTTTATGTCAGTGTTTCTCGAATTTGCAATATACGTGACCCAATATTCAATCATAATTTTCGTCGCGGCCCTTATATAATAACTATGTATTGAATTCAATAATACTATATTTTGACCCTAAAATTGTGAAACGCCTTTAACCTCTTAAGCTCTCCCGACGTGTATAAACGTCTCGCTAAGCCAAAGCGTTTATTTCCACGGACGTATATATACGTCTTCCCAAAGTACAATCCTTTTCGTTCAGTGCTATCGATAAAAGTATTTCGAAGGCTTTGTAATGCAATAAAAGGACATTGACAGTGTTTGCGAAGGATTTACTTATTTCAGACTATTTGCTCTTCTTTATTCCTTCCTCCCCCCAATACATCACGTACGTGTGGCTACTTGGAAAACAGATGGCACTAGGAAGCGAATCGCTTAACTTTTAATCGGAAGTTAAGGGAAAAATTATAAACTGGACATATTAAGATAAGTGTTGATTTTTGTTTTTAATTATATATATGACAAGTCCATGGGGCACTGGTAAATAATAAACTTTTTCTTAAATTAAGATTGTTAAAATACATTGTGTAGCACTGATACATTTATAAGTACAATATATCAGTGTAAATGTGTATTTATTTTCCACTATGTCAGAATGTATTTTGTTTGTCTACTTTTAGTAAATTAGTAATTTTTAAAATAATTTTTTTGGTTTTTGACTTTTTAATAGTGTTGCGCCCCCCTCGTAGAGTTGCCAAGCCCTCCAAGGGGGTGCACCCCACAGTTTGAGAAACGCTGGTTTATGTGCATCATGATGTATTAAGAATACTATTATCTGCTACATCATAAACGTTTATGAAGTATTTTACTGTTATAAGGTCGACCATACAACATATACTATCATAGTTAATATTACATTTTTGCGTTTCTTAACCAAACAGTATCAAATTTATATGGGAGTAAATTGTAACATATTGTTTCTACACACAGAAACACAAATCTCAACAGCCTGCTTTGCATTTCTCAATTCTCAAGAACGGTATCTTTGTCCTATCTTCGAGTAGGAGTCATCTTTCTGCAAGATAAGGATGACTGTATGTTGCACGACGTGTCTTCCTCTACCTCTATACAGAGGGTGTTCGACTGTTAATTTGCCCGGCACGTTCTCCAGATCTTTCACCGTTGAAAACATCTGGCAATGGTTTATTAAAAGACTTTGGCAACATTGTTCTCCAGCCGCCACAATTGGTTAAATGCGCCATAGATTTGAAGCAGCATGGAAAGAATTTTACATATAGGTCATAGAAGCCTTCGACTCGATACCTAACCGAATTTGAACTATATTAGCAGCCTAACAAGATTGTTATGTTTACTAATTCCGAGCTCAGGGCATCCCCAAATTAAAATAGCAAAGTGTATTAGTGTATACCTGTGCTTCTCAAACTTTCAATATTTGTGGACCCAAAATTCAATCGTAATTTTCATCGCGCCCCCCTCCTTCCATACAATAATAATGTATTGAATTCAATATAATAATAATAAACCTTAACTCAAAGATACAATACGACTTATCCCTTAACTTTGCACTGTTGCATTTCTGCAACATATGCTTTATTTTTTAATTTAACAGACTCAATATTTTTTTAATTACCTACAAATCACTTATATGAGAAAAAAAAGATTACTGCAACGAAATACATGCTAATTTTGTCACTAGATGGAAGTACATTTTTTCAAGAAATCACAAAAGTTATAAAAATCTTTGATGCACCAAGAACTGTGTTATTGCTATAAAAATAATCCATGATATTTTATGCTTCCTCTTGTTTATTGACGAAATAAATTACCAGGTAAGGAATTTAAACATTTTATGATGAATAATAAAATCCTCATACAAAAAAAGTTTTGTAATTTACAGCATTACTGCGCGCAATGTTTTTTGCACTTCTGCAACAAAAAAAATGACTGAAATTCAATTTAAAACTGCTTATAATTTTTTTTCCTTATTTTTCCCTTTTAATATTCCTTGAGAACTACTTGATATAATTTTTTCATAGAAATTTAAAAAATTGCGAATTTAAGGGTTAAACCTTTTAAGTTTTTCCAGCGTATATAAACGTCTCGCTCAATCAGTGCGTTAATTTCCCAGGACGTATATATACGTATCTCCGAATTATGGTATTTTCTGTACACAGATGTCTCTATAAAACTATTCCGAAGGCTTTGAAATGCAATAAAATGACCTTATCAGGCTTTTGCGAAGGATTTACTTATTTCAGAGGACTTACTTATTCCTTTTCTTCCCCCTTCCAAATACACCACATATGTACGCCTACGTGAAAACAATGGGATTGGGAAATGAATCCCGTAACTTTTTTAAAAGGGATTGCTTATAATTATTAAATTTTTTAAAAGAAAATGCAATTTTGGGCCAAATGTATTCTTTAAAACCCCCGGGGGAATGGGGGGTTTTAAATTTGCCAACCCCTTTTTAGTTTTGTTTTAATTTAAATACATTGTGCAGTTTGATACCAAAGTTATAAATTTTGCGTAAATGTTTTTTCTTTTTTATTTTAAGAATGTATTTTTGTTTTGAAAATTTCAGTAAATTAAAAATTTTTTAAAAATTTAATCTTTTGTTTTGTTTTTCAATATTTTGCGCCCCCCTTTGGGGTTTTATTACCCCCCCTTAGTGGGTGGGGTCCCAAATTTTGACAAACTCGGGTTAAATATATTTTAAAAAAAAATTTTGGGGTGTAACAGGGGTTATTTTATTCGAGAATCCAATACACTTATCCTGTTTTCAGCTTCTCTATTTCATCTTTTTTTTTTTTTGTTGTTGCCATTATTAGTAATCAATTCGAGCATGCACAAAATTTTTTTCAATTTCAAAAAATTAAAAAAGGTCAGAACTTATTTATTTAAAAAAAATTTTAAAAATAAAGATTGACATGGTCGCCAAGTCACCAAATTTTTAAAATTTTTTTGGAGAAAAAAAAATGCGTGGGAAAAGACCTAAATTTTTTTTCCTTGTTTAAAATTTTAATTAAAAAAAATGAATCGCACAATACATGTAAATTGCAGTTTTACAATTTAAGCAATAAATAAAATTATAAATTTGTAAATGGGATTTTGCACTTTAAGTTTGGGGGAATTTTTTTTTCCCAAACTTTCTAAACTATATGATTGCATTAATGTATCTAAAAAAGAAAAAAAAGAAGCGAAGTATTCTCTGTAAAACTATTTTCAAAAAGTTTAATGCAAGTTAGCTATACATTTACTTTATAGTTGTTCTTGTGCTAAGCAATTAACTTTTAATAATAACTACTAAAAATTATTTAGAAAAATTTTTTGTGGAAACCCCTTGGAGAAAATTAAAAAGTAAAAAACAATTACATACATAGGAGGGCCTTAAAAAATGGAGCCATTTAACCAAAACCCCCACAAAAAGGCGGGATAAATAGGATGTGATGGGGCCCCGTTGTCTATGTATAGAATGTAAAGAAACGATCGATCTAGTTAGAAGTTGTAGGTGTGGCGTGAACGTGAAGAGTCAAATTTCTATTGCTCTAAAGCTATTGTGGGCTTTAAGTCGACGGGGGGAACCTAAAAGGGAAATTTTGGGGTTTGGGCCGCCTTAACAAAAAACCTTTAAAATCTTTTCCCCATCATATAAAGGGTTTAGACCCCCGTTTCTAAACCCCAGGCCCACCGACCCTTTTTTAAGTACCCCGGGTCATGGACCTTTTCTTTTAGAAATTTATTTATTTAAGAACATTGTATTAAAAATTTGGGGAAAATTTTTGTCAAGAAATCAAATATTCAGTTTTTTTTTTTAGGCGGGTTCGATGTCTTACGGTTGGTTGATTTTTTTTTTTCCTTTTTTTGGGCGATTACGGTAAGTCTAAAAAAACAGTGGAGTAGGGGAAATTTTATGGGGGAACAAATTTTTAATTTTTTTTAAAAAATTTTCTTATAAGCGAAAAATTTTCGAAAAAATTTTTCCCATTTCAAGAAAAAATTTGGGAAAGGTTGACAAATTAGTAGTAAAAACAAAAGGGACCAGTAATTTTTTGGGAGGCCACAAAAAGTCTTTATTTAAAAAAATCCCAATAAACAAGAATCATTCAATGACACTTTTTCCCCCAAAAACTTTTCAATAGGTATAAATAGCTTTTTTTGAACAATTTTTTGCAACAGAAAAAAGTGTTTTGTCGGTGGTAATACTACGGTGAAAACAAAAAACATATTCTATGAAATTTGTTATATTAGTGGTAATCATATGAAACCGTTTACGGGTACAGAAAATTGTGAAGGTGTGTTTTTAAATTTCTAATTTAGTGTTTGAAAAAAATAAAAAAAAAAATTAAAAAAAAGAAAAACAGGAGTTTAATATTTTAAAAAATTTTTCCCGCTTTTTAAATTTTTGGAATTTATGCCCATTATTTGGTCTTAAACTTTCTCTCCCCGTCCCCCCATTTTTCCTCATTTTGGGGGCCCGCTGGTATGTAGGGGCCCCGCAAAAAAAGGTTGAGTACCTCTGGTCTAGACATAATTTAAAAATGCAGAGAAAAAATACGGGGAAGAAAAATTGAAACACAAGAAAAAAAGTTCATTAAATAGAAAATGTACTTAGCTATTTGGAGGCTCTATTTTACGAAGAAAATCATAAAATTTTCTTAGTTCTAGGAAAACGTTCGTTAAATAAAAGGTTCGAAAAATGGGGGCCGCCCATTGAAAGACTTTTTTGTTATTTCCCCCAAACCCTTTACCCCAACTGGGAGGACCGCAACACCTTGGAAAAATTAGATGTAGCCCGTACCCTGGAAAAGTCTGCCCACCCCTTCTCTAAAGCATGTTTTCAAATGGTGACCAGTGGTCATGGCTTATAATAGAGCTTGCCCCTAAAATGGCAAGAGAATGTTATCGAGGATTACTGGTAGCCTGTGGTGAAAACACATTATTTTATAGCAGGGATGGTGAACTAGTGGCACGCGTGTCATTGATGGCACGTGACACAATATTTTTGGCATGCCAGTGATCAAAATAGTTTGAATTCTATTTCAAAATTTCAAAGTTCACTATGAAGTATTACGAAGGCGAGTGATAGGTGGCGGGGAGCACCCTCGCTTGTTATTGACTTGCCTTAGCTACGTCAAACCCGCAATTGCTTAAGGGAAAAAGTTTGCGTCCCTTATAGCATAGTAAATTTTGGGTTGATAAAAACTGTATATTAAAGTTTATCTGTGTCATATTTACAATTTAAGAGAGAATTACAGAGAATTTCAAATTTGTTGGCCCGAGAAACATGACATTATTAGAAAAAAGGTAAAAAAAGTGGTGTGTTTTTATGCCCCTGGAATAGTGGACGCAGAAATCTTTTTAAAATGGTATTTTGAAAAAAAACCACCCCCTTGAAAAAAAAAGGGGGGCCAAGCAAAAAAAAAATTAATTGCCAAGAAACCGTTTGAGATGACTACAATTCAGCATGCATTCTAAAAAAGGGGGAAAACCATCTTACAACCCTTAATATAAGTTGTCACCCAATCTTGCAACAACAGAAGTCACACTAATGGAACTTTAATTTGAATTACACGTATAACTAAAGTATTTACTACTATTCAGTGCAAAAAAGGAATTCTTTCGTAGTAAATAGTGGTAGTTGTTAGTATTTAGTTTTATTGTTTTTAATAATCACAAGTCAAAGTTTTTGGGCGCCCTTTTATACCCCACTAAACATTGCTTTAAAAAAGGCCGTTTGGGTCTATAAAAAATGCCACCTTTTTGTATAGGATGGCTTCACGATGAGACTTGTGGAGGCTGTGATTCTTACGCTCGCTCTGTCTACAGGACAAAATGTCAACTGAGCTATTGCCGATTTCTACAGCCCCTACTACACTTCTATGCGGCTGAAAAATTCACGTTTATTTCAAAAACCCCTTTTTTCCCTTTTTGGTGTTCCCTGACTACACCCATTGCCCTGTTCCCAAAAAATTTTCACCCCCACCGTGACAATGACAGAGGTCAACTCACATTATAGATAAATTTAATTGGGGAGTCCTTTTGCTTCAATTTTTTTTTCCCAAGTTGGAAAGGGAAAGTTTCCCAACCCTTAATTTCATAACGTTTCATCCGTAGGCTTTGCAATAGGGAGCTCCCCCAATGCTTTCATGAACATTCAACACCTTGCCAATGGTTTCCAATGGCTTCCTCAAATTTGGCAAACGGCTGTAACATGGTTCGGCAAACCCTTTTTCCTTTCTTTTTCCCAAATAATCTCCCAAAAGGGGCTCAACCCTGTTCCCCAGTAGGGCATTTTTAAACAATTCGATCTCGCGATAATGGTGCAATTCCCATGTCAATAACAAGATTTCGTTTTATTTTGCGTTAATTTTGCATCGGGGTTTAAACATATTTCTTTTTAAAATAAAAAAAAATACCCAAAAAAAACTATTTCATCAACAAAAAATTTTTTTTAAAAATTTTTTTTTTGGAAAATATATTTGGTTTTAAACAAATTTATTAAAAAAAAAGTATAAAAATAAAATATTTCATTTCCCCTTTTTACATTAAAATAAAAAAAATAAATACAAATTTTAATGCAACCTAGGTTTTCCCCCCTCTCTACTTTATATGCCCCACAAAAACCGGGGTTAAAAATGTGTGAATTTCCCAATTTTGACAAAAAATTTGAACCCCCAATTGTTAAATAATTTCTTTGTGGACTCAAAATATTTTTCATACGAGGAAAGTTTTTTTTTCCCAAATATACTGAACCAAAGTGGAAAATCAGAGTGCATACAATTTTCTTTCTTCACACATTTAAATCTCTTCAACAATGGCTAATAACTTACAAAAAAAACCCCCAATTTTTTCTTTAGGTTATCATTCAGATTCCCTTCCCCTAATTTGTAATTTTCCATATTTCTGAAAATGTTTGGGCCCAAAAAAATTATTAACAAATTTATCAACATCCATTCCCCTTTTTAAAAAATTAACAAAAACTGTCAGTAGCCTTCCCCTGTGAACTATGGGCCCCAAATTTTCCCCACCTTTTGGGGGATACGCTTACCCGGTGATTACTTGAAGGAATGAAAATAATGGTACGGAAGGGGTTTTTTAAACGTACCCTTTCCAACAACACACCTTTAAAATTTATTTATATATAGTATATAAAATTTTATATATATATATAAAGAGAGAGAAAAGGGAAAATATATTTCGTCCTTTTTCTTTCTAAATTCTAATGAATGAAAAATTTTTTCTTTTAAAATTTTTAATTTTTTCAAAAATCTGTTTATCTTTTTTTTCATTTTTTTTTTTTCAGTTTATATTTTGGTCCATAAAATGTTTTAAACAAGCATTAATTTTGTGATTCTTATATTTCTTTTTCTTAGAAAAAAACAGGTTTACGAAGATATAAGATAAAAGTTGGTTCCAACAATTTTAAAAAATACATGCGAAGAGAAAGATCTTTGAAAATCGTATTAGTGAAGAAGAAAGAAAGAAAGATAGATGCATGAAATTCCACTTCAATATTTTTCTTGTTTGAAAGCATCTGCACTAAAAGTTTTATCGCTTGGATAAACGAAACGCATCTTTATTTTCTCTGCTCTTATTTCCCTTGGTATTCAAATCGTCCCTTTAATATTATCCTCTGACATATTTTAGGCAGTCCTTTTTTCAAGAGTTCGGAAGGAAACAAGATTAATTTAAATAAAAAAAAACACTTGGGAAATGGATATGATGTATTGGCTTAAAATCCTCCGAAAATCCTTGAAAATTTTACGAAAGCACTTAGAAACTAATACTCAAATAATGATTTGACAATAAACAATTTTTAAAAAAAACATATAACCCCTTCAGGACCAGCGGGGAAAAAAAAAAAGGCTTTCTTTGGTCCGTACGCTCGGGAGGATATGCACCCCTTTTTCAGGGCCAAAATTTTTCCTGCTAAGCCTAATTTCCTTTAAAACTTCATATAAAGTTTTACATGCAATCAAATACGCTACAATTTTTAATTTATATCATCGATAATATATAAAATAATTTCAAAAAATTTCCCTGGATTTTAAAAAAAAAATTAAAATTTTAAACAAAATGTTTTCATTTTAATAAAAAAAAAAATTACTTTAAATTTCAAAAAATTTACAAAAAAACCCATACATTTTATGAATATAGAAAAAAAATTAGAAAAAATAAACCAATTATTCAAAAATATAAAAAAGGGAAAACCCCTAGAGCAAGAGATCACGAACCTTTAAAAAGTCCCATTATCTCGAAAAAAACTAAAAATGTGCAATTGTTTTTTATTCCCTAAATATCTCGGAAACTAATTAAAAAAAAAAAAAAACCAAATACATAAGGGGTTCAAAGGGTTTTTTGAAACATTATTCGAAAAAAAAAAAGGCCCCCCATCTAGGCAAAATTTAAAATAAAAAAAGTTCCAATTTGATCACACTGTTGTGATCATGGGCCTACGAGCAGGGAAAGCTGAATCACATTTATTAAACCGTGGGCCGTGGAGGAAGAAACGCGTGATCACATATATGTGATCATGGTCCTGAACGGGATAACTCGTTAATCTTATTATTTTTCTTTCTTTTTTGCATTGTATTGCAGAATCTTGGGATTTTTTTCTAATTTTAATTTGTTTACATTTAATACATCGGGGAAAACTGTTTTGATGCAAAACCTCCCGACAAAAAAATTTGGTTGGGAAAATTTCCCGTTTAAAATTAGCGTAGATGAAATATTAACGAGAGAAAGCTAAATAACTGTCCTTTGAAATAGTCACATCCCATAACTAAGCACAACTGAGATCTGCTACACATGTTCTGGAAACTTTGTAACAAGTCTTCTTTTGAGATGGAGTTCAAAAGCCTCGTCACGTTTCTTTGAATGTCAGAAATATTGCCAAATCTCTTTCCTTTCAAAGGAATTTAAAAAGGGGGAATAGGGAAGTCCCGAAGGGGTTAAAATTTGGGAAAAAATGGTGGATGTTCAATTTTTTCCCCTGCCCTTTTTTTAAAGGGAAACCCTCTGACGATAAAGGGGGTGGGTGAAGGCGAGATTGTCGTGAGCAAAAACCCTGAAAACCCGGTTGTGCGTACTTGAGGTCTCCCGGTAGACGTTTCATGACACGGGTCAAAATTTCAATGTAATTTTACAGCATTCATTTGGCCCGGGTATCATACGCCGGGTTTAAACGACGATCTTTAAATGATTAATTTCCACCTTTTCAATGTTTTTTGGGCTGATGGGAAAGGGTTTCCGGTCTTTGGGTACGGGGCTTTTTAGAAACACTTTTTCAACCCTTTTAAAAAAAGGGCGAACCCTCGTGGGGTAAAATTCATGGACAGTGCTTTTTTTTCATAAACACGTAAAAAAACATCCTTTGTTTCTGTTGGTGTCTTTTAGCAAAAAAAAATTAAACTGATTTTTTGTCCGTTTCCCTTTTTTTGTTCTCAGTTAAAAACAACAAGCACTGTAAAACAAATTTTTACACGGAACACAAACGACACCCCAACTGAACAAAAGTGGGGGGAGATGGTCAACAAACCCGCCACGGTGCCCGTTTTTTTTCTTCCCCGGTTTGGCCCGGCGGCTGTTCTGATTTCATTTACCGAATTTTATTGCCAGAGGTTGTAAATGTTAAATATAAAACTGGCATATTACTAAACATACCAACATTAATAAAACTACATGCCATGTTTCAGTTTTTATAAAATGAAAAGTATTTATCATTTTATTTATTCTCATATAAACATATAAATCTGTTTTTTTTTTATTTTCATTATAAATTTACATTTTATTTCAAAATATGCCTGCAAAAATTTGGAAAAATAATACAAGAAAATTTATTTTTGCATCGAAACAAATTCTTCCAAAAACTCCGGTGTGTCTGTTATAAAGAAATCAATATTGCAGAAAGTAGTTGTAGCCCTTTTTTAATTTGGATTATACGCTGCAGTTAAAATGGAAACAGAGTTGAAAAAATCCTCTGCTGTATCCTAAATTTATCCGCCAAATTTCTTTTTCTCTCCAAATGCAATAAAATCATTTTTTTTTTGCATTAAATTTAAAAATTTTACTTCACCTTTTTTCCAACAAAACTTTTGATTAGTCAAAACTGTAAACATATTAATAAATAAAAATAACTTTGACAAATTCGAAATAAATTTTTCTCTTATGCCCAACTTGACAATTCTAATTTTCTGTTTTCTCCCGTTATTTGGGAGCACTTCTCTAATCAATTCAATACAATTTGATAAAACAGCGAAAAAGTTTTAGGCGATTGTGATTCCAATGATGTAGAAAAAGGTAGGAGATATAAATAATTGATTTTATCATAATGTAATAACTGATACTATTTTATAGATGCGAGTTGGCGATAATTTAATTAAGCAATATACATTTAAAATAAGAGATTTTCATGTTTAATGTTCAGTTGAACGGTTATCAATTGAACATTTATCCTTTGGTCACAAAGTCATTCATGCAAAGCGATAATTGTTGTGTATGTGACTTGTGCGATGATATCTGGAACTAAATGGTGATGAATATGTTATACCAGTGCTTCTCAAAGTTGCAATATTCGCGACCCAATATTCAATCATAATTTTCATCGCGCCCCCCTCATACAATAACAATGCATTGAATTCAATAAGGGGATATTTTGATGCTACAATTACGATACAACAACCCCTTTTAAGCCCCCCTTCGTGTATATAAACGTCTCCTAAGCCAAACTGTTTTTTCCCCCGGGCCCTATAAAACGTTTTTCTGCAGTACATTTTCCTGTACTGCTATCCAAAAGATTAAACCGAAGGATTTGGAATGCAATAAAAAGACCTTGACAGCGTTTGCGAAATTTACTTATTTCAGATTATTTGTTTTTATTCCCCCACCCCCCCAATACAACAAAATACGCACGTCTACGTAAAAAACATTTGGCATTGGGAAGGAATCCTTAATTTTTAATTAGCAGTTAGAAGATTATTTATAAACCGTGCAAAAAAAAAAAAATATCAAAATAAGTGTTAATTTTTGTTTTAATAATATATATGACAAACCCATAGGGGTTTCTGGGAATTAGTAAACTTATTCTTAATTTGTATTGTTTACCCGCGATCACTGCGTGGGGGTTCTTTTCCCCCCAACAAAAAAATCCCCCCAGGGTTTAAAAAAAACGCAGACCCCCTATTTCTTCTTGCCGGGACATTTTAGGTCATTGAACCTTTGGGGTGATGCAATCCCTCTTTCTCGAACGATCGGAATGTAATGACCTTAAAAGTTTATCTGGGGGGTGAGAACTCCCGAAAAGTTGAGAATTTGTATACAGTCCTCGAATGTTTGGAAAAAGGGTTAAAATATTATTTTTTTTTTTATACTTTCTACTATCATTATCTCATTAATTATAAAAAATATATTTATTACGGTTTTACTTTTATATACTGGTTTTTGAAAAAAAAATAAAATTATGTGTTTTTTAAAAGAAAAATTTGCATGTTTTGTTTTTAAAATTTATGTTTTGCTCATTTGTATACAATACATTTAATAATTTTATTTGTATAATACAAAAGACATCTTGTACTTTATAAATCAGTATCATAATGCATTAATTTTATTTTCATAATAAATACACGTGTTAAAAGTTTGGGTGCTCTACACCCCCCGAATCCCTTTTGCAAAACAGGCGCAGTGACCGCAGGTTAAATTAATTATAAAATACATTGTGTATCACACTGATACATTTATAAGTGTAAATTAATAATTTTAGTAAAATAATCTTTTATTTTCGACTTTTCAATATGCTCGTGCCCACTGGCAGAGTTGTCACGCCCCCCAAGGAGGGCGTGCCGCACAGTTTGAGAAACGCTGTGTTATACTGAACTTTTAGTATTTTAATAAGTGAAACTCAACCGACAAAACATCACAGCATCAAGCACACTTTATCCGTAGCCAATATTCAAAATGCTCTACAGTAATTTTCCAACTTGCGCCATAAGTTTGACTGACTGATAACCGCGTAAGTTGAATTCACGTAAGTCGAGGTTTCATTTTGTATATAAATATGTATAAATTATTTTTAATTTGGTAGAGACATAAAACCATAATAATTTACAAAAAAAAATGTGCAATAGGATCTTAGACAACACAAGTATTAAATCCAAACCCCAAAATATTTGGGTGTGAAAAGCGTTTCTCAAAACCAGGGGCCCCCCCAAGGATGTAATAACTCACGAGGGGGGAAGCATAAAAAATCAAAACAAAAAAATATTTAAAAAAAATTTTTTCTGAAAAAAAACAAAAACAATACATTCTGACATAATAAAAAAATAAAATAAAATACACATTTACACTGATATAATACACTTATAAAAATATCAGTACTGTTAAATGAATTATATAGTTAATTTATAACAATAGTAAGTTCAGAACAAGTTGAACAGTGACCCCATGGGCTTGTCATATATAGAACTATATACATAAACGAACACTTATCTTGATAATTTGTACGGTTTATAATAATACCCTTTTTTTTAACAGTCGATTAAAAGTTAGGGTTCGCACCCCTTTGTTTTTCCAAGGGGCATATTGATGTACTGTGGGAGGGGAAGAAAAGGAATATAAATAAGCCAATCCGCTGAAATAAGTAAAAACCCATCAAAACCCTTTTCAAGGTGTTTTAATGCATTCAAAAACTTCGGTAGTTCTACTAATATCAGTGTACAAAAAGTAGTATGGTAATAATTTATTTTTTATTCCTTGTTTTGTTTAAAAAAACGTTTTCGTTAGAGTCTATATTTTTTTATTTTAATTAAACTGAGGTTTTTGTTTCGAATTCTCAACCGTTATATTCATTTTCTGTTTGGGGCGGGCCCAAAAGGCCTAGGTTCTTCAATGTTTCTCATGCTCTTGCTCCTGCATTTGTATGAGCTCATCAATTGCCAGCTCATGATTGTGGAAATGCAGTAGTTCTTAAATGACATCAGTATCTTTTTCTAAATTTATTTGCCAGATCGACAGCTTCTTCAATCTCTCATCACTAATTTGGTGCAGAAGGAACAGATCTTCTTCGTTTGGATGAAATAGCCGTCTTTCAAATGTGCGTAAATACACGAAGGCAATTCGGAAAGTAACCTCCAAATCGCTGTAAAAAATAAATCAGGACAAAGGGAAAGAATTTATTTACATATCAAAGGTACAAACTCTCCTCTATTTTTCAACATAGTCTTCCTTATTATTCAAACACTTGTCATACCGCTTTATCAATTTACCAATTCCTTCTGCATAAAAAACGGCCACCTTGCATTTTAAAACAATCTGCCACAGCATTTTAAGTTTCTCATCGTCGCTGAAACGCTATCCCCCAAGCGTGTTATAAGCTTATCCCCAAAAGTGTTCTGAAAGTTGAGAGATTGTGAAACTACGGAGCATAAACGAATTTTTCATCGATTTTTTTTATGAGATCAGCAGTCACTACAAACGACCTTCCTCTCCGTGATTCCGGAAATTTGTTCATCCATCCGAAAAGCGTATCTCGATGCACATATCTTCTCACTCATGATGCTTTTGGTCATTGACACCTCTGAAAAACGGCGGCCGGTTGATATTATCGTGGGCGCACGAGCGCCCTATAAAGACCCTCCGTCGTGGAACGTGTATTCTTGTCAAGCGTATCGTCCCCCAGTGTTTGAGAGTTAGAGAGGGATAGTGCCAGCTCAGTGTCGTCCACACGTCACCTGAACATGTGTTCAAAAGTATGTGTTCATCGCCAAAAGCTGTAGCTGAACAGTGCGACGTAAATATTCAATCAATCAATCAGTCACGATGAATATCCGCTGCTAACAGTTTTTTGGCTCAAAGAAATCTTATCTCGCACCTTACATTTAGCGGGCTTTTCTATGGCGGCACACGTTTTGTCACGTTATAACTAGCAATTCTTCACTCGCCGACTGGATGTTTACTAAATTAAAGATTTCTTATACATTCGATTGATGGAGCTCCGAACTGTGCTTCCAGCACCATGCCCAAATGGAGGTTAGTTTCCGAATTGCCCTCGTAATTCATACAACACAAAAACGCGGTATAACATTTATAACATGTAATAACAAACAACACCTCGTGTTAAGAAAGAAATATAATATATGATAAATTATTATGGCTAAGTGTTGATACCGCATACGTCTGAACATGTACATTAGCTAAACAGGAAGAGGAGAATGAGTAATCGAGTTGCGTAGCGCTCAAACAAATGACGTATCGACGAGATTTGGAAATCACGTAACTGCGGGTAGCTAAGTCGAGTCTCCAAAAATTAATAATGAAGACAGGCATTTTACATTCCTACTTTTAAGATTACATTCTGTTTTACTTATAATATGGTTTTTATTTTCAATTTTTTTCAAAGTTCAATTACTTGAGGTAAAAATAAGTATCTTCACCGCTTTTAGTCTCTAAATTTCCATAACATTGTACACATTTTGCAGTTTTCAACTTTTAAGCAATTACTCCGTTCGGAAAAAAAAAATACTATAATTTGAACATTCTTATCATCGAATAAACTCAGAGATAAATAGAAAGATTAATAGGAGGCACAAAAAAAAGAAGTTAGACTAAAGAGTCAACAGTCAAAGTGAGTGGACTTTTATAGAAAAGGAAACTATAAAAATATTTATCAAATTGATGGATTTAAAACGAACACTCTAATTTCTAAAGTTCTACCATCTAAAGTTCTAACCCTTTAATAAATCAATCGATAACATATGTTGACTATCTCGATAGCTCTCATGTAACCTCTTGCCCGATTTAATGAAATTTATAATCATTCATTAGACTAATATCTACCCGAGGAATATTTCGCCAAACTATCCGTAATTGTCAAATTCAATGGGATAATTAATGGTACCACCGGAGGGCTTTCTTGCCAGATTACAAATGTGTTCTATTAGGGAGAGAAATGGGAAATAAATGCGAAAGGGAGCGGTTGATAATCCTAAAAACAATCGATAGAAATGAAGTCCGTATACTATCCTATTGAAAGGACAGTTGAATGAGTTGTCATCAAAGGAAGACCAATCAACGGTGACCTAGAATATTGTCGGCATATTGCCGCGTTTTAATAAGGCCAAAGTCGTACGTATTTCAAATGAAATGATATTCCAGGCAATGTCTGTCTATCGATCAGACTCCTACCCGTTTTTCGTGCGTCACATTGCAGAGTAAGGGAGAGAATATACAGAAGGTAGCTTACACTGTATGTAAAAGATTTTGTAATTAATTTTCTCGTTTACATTTCGAGATAAAGCTTTGCTAACTTAAGAATAAGCATCTGCAATTGCTTTCTTTTGATTGAAAAATGTAAATTAAAAAAACTTATCTTGAATATGGCTCCTAAAATTGATAAATAGCAGGGAGATTACGTATTTGTGTGTGTGTCGTGCGCTTATCGAGGAGAAATATTCGTATCAACAAATTATAATGGCTGCCAATCAGTATAGTGGTTAGCGACGCTGACTGCGGTGTCGTAGGGACTGGGTTCGAATCCGGAGAAGACATGGATGTTTAAAATTTTTTAGTGCCTTTTGGCATGGGGAACTGTAAATAGCAGTTGAGCCGCAAGTCCCCCTTGTGGTTGGGGGAAAAGGGGAATAGAGGTGGGAGACACTGGTCACCCCAGGGCTTTTCCCCTAAATTGGGTAAACCGGCAAAATCGTACTTTCACCTACATGGTGCTCAAAGCTAAGGCAACGATAGGCGTAAAAATTCTATCCCTTAGCCGCGATGAATTTCATAGGCCTCGATTTGACTTCATCACAGTCAGGTGGCATTAGTCACAACAACAAATTATAATACTGTGTAAAAATCTCGGTCAAAAAAAAAAGCATTTACAATATATTAAATTTGAAAGGAAAAAAAACGTCTAGCTGAAAGTAAAAATGAAAACGTGGCCACGAAATTTCCTCCTAAGACTATTCGAAAGCAGGCAACTATCAAGAAAGTGAAGCCTCTGTTCCTAAAAGTGAATCCGCCTGTTCAAAGTTTCATTTAATCAAAACTAGGAATGTTTCTGGCACTGTAAATAAAATCATTCGTAGAGATTTAAGTTAAGAAGATGCTCAAACCTAAAGTTCGTCTGATTTTGTCAAAACGTATTGCAGAAAGAAAAACAAATTTTAGAAAATTATATGAGACAGCTAGCTCTTAAAAATTGAAAATTTGTGGTAACACTCGATGTGGCATGGGTAAAAACTGTTAACATGGGTAAGTGACTGTAATAAAATAAGACCATTTTTTATAGTTCTACTGACAGTAATAAATATACAAAATGGTTTCGACAGCCTACAGAAGAGTTCCCAAAAGGATTCATGATAGTTGCAAGATTTTGTTACGATTGCAAATTTAAAATCAAGAAAGTCTCAAGTAAAGCCAAAACTAATTTACTCTACTATCAGCATAATACCTTACAACAAATTTTGGAAGAAGAAATGCAAGCTTTAAGACAGTGTTTCTCAAACTGTGGGGCGCGCCGCCCTAGGGGGGTGTAATAAATGCACGAGGAGGACGCGAGCATATTGAGAAGTCGAAAACAAAAGTTTATTTTTAAAAATTATAAATTTATACTAAAAGAAAGCAAACAAAATATAATCTGACATAATAAAAAATAAATACACATTTACATTGATATAATACACTTATAAATGTATCAGTACTATTCACAATGGATTTTATAATTAATTTACCAATGACCCCATGGGCTTGTCATATGTAAAATTATGTACAAAAATTAACACACATCTTGATAATTTGTACGGATTATCATTAACCCCTTAACTACCGATAAAAAAGTTAGGTGATTCGTTCCCCAATGCCCTTTTCTTTGTAGGTGCGTGTATGTGATCTATTGGGGGAAGAGAGAATTGAATGAATATATAAAAGCAAATCCTTCGTAAACAATGTCGAATTCCTTTTATTGCATTTAAAGGCATTCAGAATAATTTTATAGATAGCAGTGCATAAAAAGGTTTGTACTTCAGAAATACATATATATACGTCCGAGGTAATTAATACTTTGGCTGAGTGAGATGTCTATATACGTCAGTGACACTTAAGAAGTTATAGTCGTATTCTTGCTTTTGTGTCAAAGTATAGAAAAATTGATTTAAATACACTTCTATTGTATGCAGGGGCGCGATGAAAATTATGATAGAATATTGGGTCGCAAATATTGAAACTTTGAGAAGCAATGCTTTAAGAGGAAAGGATATTGATTAATTTGAGCTTCATATGGACAAAGGGTATAGTCACACGTGTAAGTCAACTGCCACTTATTTAGCAAAAAAAGAATCAAAAAAAGAAAGAAATTGTATCCCATTAGATGAAATACGTACAAAAAAATCACCCTACGCTTCTCTAATAGACTTTTGTGCTTTCGGTTTATTAAAACAAGCGTTGGGAAAACGGCATCCAAGAACACTGAACGGACTTTGGAAAACTGTTGTAGAAGAATGAGAGTAAGACTAGCATATAGCGGACGTATATATACGTCTTTCCGAAATACGATCTTTTCTGTGCACTGTTATCTATAGAATTATCCCGAAGGCTTTGGAATGCAATAAATGGATTTTGATGGTGTTTGCGCAGGATTTGCTTATTTATTCCTTTTCTTGCCCCACCCCTCCCCAATATATTACATACGCACGCCTACGTGGAAGACGGTGTCATTGGGGAAGGAGTTGCGAAACTTTTAACCGGCACTTTTAAGGAATTAATTATAAACCGTACAAATTATCACGATAAATATTAATTTTTGGATATATATTTTTTGTATGACAAGTCGATGGGGATTGGTCATTTTTAATCTTGTTCTTAATTTAGTATTGTTAAATTAATTATAAAATACTGGTGCCGAACTGATACACTTATAAGTGTATTATATCAGTGTAAAAGAGTATTTTATGTTTTACTATGTCAGAATGTATTTCGTGTGTTTACTTTCCATAAATTAATTATTTTCTTAAAGAATAATTTGTTTTCGACTTTAAAATTAGCTAGTGCCCCCTCGTACAGTTATCACGCCCCCACCCTCAGGGGGGGGCGTCCCACAGTTTGAGAAACGCTGAGCTATAGCTATTGTCAAAAAACATGACTATCAGATAGAAGCACATCTCCACAAAAAAATTCTGCACTTATAGATAAAAATTAACTAGCAAAATCGTTTCCATAAAGTGTGAACAACCTATGGTATAATCGTTCCTGGCATGAAAAAGAAGGGAGAAGTATAAAAAAAAAAGTGAAGTACAGTCACAAGGGGAATGAAATTTAGGTATTCTACATAGCTTTTATATGGTAAACACAGGTTATTTTTTTTTTAATTTTTAACATTTATTGCGTTGAGATGACATCTAATTAAGGCTATCTTCGAATAATGTTAAAGAATAGGAGCCCAATTCGGAATGTTTTTTCAGATATAAAAGTACTCACACACACACACAAACATTAATATTATATTCTGGCAATACTATCCTGTAGAATCACTTATTTTATCATACTACTCATTTTTATCGGAGTTTTTTGACGCATTTTTCTATTTACAAAATGTGTTTTGCCTTTTTTTTCCTAATCGTAATGTTAACTGAGCAATCCCTTCACGTGTTAAAAGCGAAAACTAATTATTTATAAAATATTTTGAAATTTTAAAAACAGTGTATTATAAACAAATGCAAGAGTTACAATGTCACAATTTTTTATAAAAATTGAGGCATGTTTTCTGTCTGAAAATGTGTTCCGCGTCAAATTCACGCTCTCGCACATATGGCGAAAACACCCTTAATAGTTATAAGGGAAAAAACACAGACAATTATATTTAACAGCTTATTTCGAATTAAATTCTCAATAAAAACTTACAGTTGAAATTGCAGTGTGTAATGAAGCGGAAGATGGAAAAAAATTGGGACCGGATTGATTCGATGGTGAGGGGAGTGAGAACTGGAGTAATGAAATGTTGCAATTTTACAGTTTACAACTCACTACTAAGTACTCACTTGTCAATAATCATCGCTTTTAGTTATTTAGATTGTAGAAAAAATTTTTTTCATTTTTCAAAAAACTAAACCAAAAAAATTTTTTTTTTTCGATTATTCGACATTTTGGCGCAATATTAATAATTTTCGCATAGGTAGATTCCGAAAGAAAATACTTTTTTTGTTCCATATAACCATGATTTACCCTAATATATATATTGCGCTACACATTTATGTTTTTTCTCCTGTATTCCACTGTACCTGCTTACGTATGACATTTTTTTTTTTATTATAATTTATAAATGCTTCTACTCTTTATAATTTTTGTAAGTTCTGTTATCACAGAAAAATTATTTTATTTCAAACAATTTTCTGTTTTTCTTGCATCTTATCAAAGGCGCAACAAATAATGCTTCAGAGAAAGTGCCTACTGTAACTAATACATATATATATATATATATATATATATATATATATATATATATATATATATATATATATATATATATATATATATATATGAGAACAGACTGCAATTAATCATAAATATTTATAAAAATAAGAAAACTAATGATGGAATATGGTGTAGATAAAAGTAAATAATATGATTAAAAGTAGATTTTCTTAATACGATAAAAGAGAAAGAGATATTAAAGTTATGTAAAAAAAAATATCAAAGCTTATTGTGTAGATTATATTTATAAATACCCGACGGGACAATATAATTGCAACGCAAAGAAAGAATGGTCAGAAAATTATGAAAAAATTTCTGAGTAGGCGAACTTCATTGAGTAATGCGAATGATGTGAAATGTGCAGCTCTCTGGCAAGCGTTGAGTAGTATGTGTTACAGAAGTAATAACGATGGAAGCCGATTCAGCAGCAAAAAATATACTGTTTATTTAGGAAGTTAACTTTTAACAAATTTCAAAACAAAAGGAGTAGATTGGCAATATCATTGAATTGGAATGTTTAACAAATCAAAAACATCTGCATCACTCTCCAGTCTGAAAAAGGGGAGGGGCATCCAACTGCTGTCGTTTGATCAAGATATTTTAGGCTGGAAACTGGCTCTAGAAATGCTGACGACGAACTCAGAACTTCTATTTAAAGTGTGAGAATCTGTGATGCTAATTAGTCAACCTGGACTGAATTACGATTGCGCCTCGATCTAACGGCTTGCAAATTCCTGATTGACTACAAATTTTTGCCATGGAATAGCTTCCAAAGAATAGTTGACATCAATGGTGTCCAAATAGGAATGAAATGTGAACACACGGTTTCGTATGATCCCTTCCTACTTAAAAAAGAGTACGGAGAATGAGCTATACCCGTAGTGTCATTGCTGTCATTTTGGAAACTTTTTTTAGTCTCAAAAGACACATGTATAATAGCAGAAAACAATAGACTGCCACCAATGGATGTAATTCCAAAAACCATGTAGTTTTATGATGGGTTTGGTGACTGGACAGAAATTTTACACTGGTCTTTCTGTCCAGTTATCGCTGCCATCCATCTAGATGCGTTTATGGTAAAAATAGTTGGAACAAGAAAGTGAGGCAAATTCGAGGGATGCCAGTGTAGCAAGAGCTACGTCAACATGTGGGATTCGAGGCATCCACCGACAAAAGGTAGCAGCCCTGAAAACTGCTTTTGCTGATATTTTGAAAAATGTGAAAAACACTTTTGATATTCCCATAATGAACGGAAGCAATACTCATTCATTGCTTTCTTGTGAATCATGCATTGTTAGCATTAATTTTTGAAGTGACAACTTCTTTAGGCGCATTTTGCGTAATAGTAAATTTGAATGATGCATCAGGTTCGGGAATGCAACGTTAACATTCGACTTTTTTCGACTTTAGTCGGAAATCGTGTTTGTACAACGTTGGTCAAGATTCAATAGTCTGGGACATACACACCCCTAAAAAGAAATCACGTGACCAAATGAAGGACGTTTCTTCCGAATTTAAGTAATATTCAGCCTTTCATCTTGTGTGCTTATGTATTTAGTTTTTGGTTTCCCAAAAGACTAACAGTTGATACTAACTTCGAAATGAATCCCTAGGGAATTTGGTTATAATTAAGATAAAA
>BMAV01006420.1:0-20784 GCA_019973955.1 Trichonephila inaurata madagascariensis
TAAAAATATTTTTTATTATAGAATTAGTTTTAAAAAAGTTTACCAAAAGGGGGGACCACTAGCAACTGCTTGCAAATATCTACTTGCATTTTTATGAAAATGAAAGTATAGGTTATGAATCTTTTTTTTAATACATGGATGACTTAATTATATTTGTAATATATAGTAGACTTTGTTCTTAACCAATTATTACCCCCATTTATATAAAATTAGAAAAAACAAATTTAAAATGAGTCAGCTTTTTGGTTTCAAAAATTAAAGGTTAAGAAGAATTTGCTAGTAAGTAATATTTTGAAAAAAAGAACTCATTTGATTTTAACATTATAAAATCCCTTTTTTGGGGTGTAACCACCTATCAATATTTAGAAATATTATTTAAAATTTTTAAAAAAAATAATGATTTAATTACTGATAACTTTTTTAAAAAACAAAGTAGTTTTGTAATTTTTGCAAAATTTTTTTTAGAATACAATTACCCAAGAAAATTTATTTATAGATATATTTCTATTTCTAATTAAAATATTTTTTATCTTAGTTCATTATTTTATTTAAAATTCCTTTTTTTAGTTTTTTTAAAAAAAATTTAAAAAAAAAAAATTTTAAGCTTTATTTTAATTTTGTATATTGATTATATATAATCCCCCAAGTTTATTTCCTTTGTAATATTTTTTATTTGATTTTATCTATTTTTAATTTTTGATCACTATCGTTTTTAAAACTTCCTTTATTTATTTTAAATTTTTAAAAATCTTAGTTGTTTGTTTATTTGAAAAAATAAATATCAGGTGGGCCCCAAAATTTTCCTT
Source organism: Trichonephila inaurata madagascariensis (assembly GCA_019973955.1). NCBI lineage: Eukaryota > Metazoa > Arthropoda > Arachnida > Araneae > Nephilidae > Trichonephila > Trichonephila inaurata. The sequence goes on from BMAV01006420.1 coordinate 807, forward strand.
CTCGAATAGTCTATTCATTTTTTTTTAAGCCTTTTGCTTTGGGGTGTTTACGGGGAAAGGGTTGAATTTTCGAACTCCAGTATTTTTTTAACGTAAGTTTATTTTTAAAATTTTATAATTATTATTACTTCCTTGAGAATTTATTATTGTTCTTTTTTAGTAGCTTTTTTTAATATATTTATCGGGTTTTTTCTTCCACGTGTTAAATTTAAACTTTTCAAGGGTTTTTTCCCCTTTTATGTCGAAATTTTCCCTTGTGGGGAAGGTTGGATCAAAAGATTGCTAACCTAATTCTTTGGCCCCAATTCGGACAGCTTTTAGAAATCATAAGGTCTCCCGTTTAGTCCAAAAAATTTTTTATCTACATTTGTTGGCCCGGTGAATTCCCCTTTCTTCCTGCTTTAGCACTGTGGAGTTTTTGCTTTTACATTAAATAAATATATATATATATATATAAATTTTATAAAAAAACCGTCAAATTCCTTTTAAAAATGGGGTTAATATTATATATCCAAATCGGAAGAATTTTAAAACCATATTACAAGATACAAAGACAAATTTAAAAAAACCCTGTATTATAAAAAAAGCCATGATGTAATGAAGGGTTAGAAAAAAAGGTTTTTTAGTGCATGGATTTGATTTGAATATATTTTAAATCCATCAAAATAGAAGGTATAATTCAGGTATTTCAGATGCATGAAATATAGTTTGAATGATTACATTAGTTTTAAAAATTCAATACACTAATTCGTTTTTTAAAAAGGGGAATTTATTATTTTTTAACAAACTCACAAACAAATCAAAAAGGGTTACCTTAGGGTGGCCAGCCAGTAATGTCTCGATCATGTATTCACACCACTATGTCGTATGAAGAAATGAACCATCTTGCCTTTTTTTAAGATACATAGATGATTTAATTGTTATAGGTGGGGAAAGGGGGAAATTTAAACCCAGATTAATTTTTTTTCCCGTCTAATTTAATAGAAAATTTTAACTCGAGCAAAAATTGAATTTTTTTAAATTTGTTTTAAATATTATTGACAACAAATTATATAGCAATATCTATGGAAAAAGAGAACCATTTAACTTCAATGTCATAAAAATACCGAACTTCAATAGCTGTTTTCATATATCAGTATTTAGAAATATAGTTTTAAATTTTTTTATGAGAAACAATAATTTAACTACACACAATATTGATAAATTCAAGAACATCCAGAAATTTATATTTTGTTGCATACAGAATGATTATCCCATCAACCTTTTTCTTGAGAAAATACATAGATCAAAAACATTTAAAAATATTTTTAAACTCATAAATGCACAAATCTACCACACAACATTAAGTCCAAAAAGTCAGCTTGTTAGTGGTCCAGCTGTGAAGAAAATGTGCATTCCAGACACAGGATACATTTTAATACATACATAGACCAATATTTACACGACTACACTTTAAAACTATTTATGACCAATCAAGCAACTTTTTTGCATGCAATCTAATTTGCATCTAATACCAAATAGTTAAACTCTAGTGTGAGATTATGAATCATTTGGATTGACATGGATTAGTGGGGTTTGGGCAAAATATAGGATGGTAATTGTTGTATTAAATAGAGAAAAATCGTTAAAAAAGTGAATTAAATTTTTGATAGGATGTTTTTTGGTGGGGTTTGTAATGATTTACGCTATTCTTTTTGGAACATACGGGGTTTTTTAATTTGAACTTTTGGATTTTGACTTTTTTCACCTATACAACTATTTTAAAAGGGTTGGTCATCGTTTTCTATGGTTCATTATTTATGCACTTTATTGTCTTAAATTTTAATATTTTTATGTTAAAAAAATCTTTCAGAATGCGATGGCGAATATTTTAAATTTTTTTCAAGTTTAATGGTTTAATTTTAATTTTTAAATTTTTTTGAGAATTGGATTTTTTTTCCGATTAACCCCAAAGTAGCAATAGGGGAAGGTTGGGCCATCAAACCATTTTCCCCCACTTATCGGCCCTAAGTCGAGGTTGCACTTGGATATTTTAAAATTTTTATTTTATAATTTTTTAATTTTGTTTGAAAACTTTGGGATTTTATCTTCTATATTCACCATTGATTTTTTTGAAATGGGATTTAATTTTAAAAGATTCATATAATTTCAGTTTTTAATTGATTTTTAAAATTTTGGATTAAATTATATATGTTTAAATATATTATATATAATATATATATATTTTTTTATGTTGAACAAAACTTTCCCTTTTTGTTTTGTCACGGGGGCGTTTCTTATGTATTGTTTTGATTAGTGTAATCACTATTTTTTTATTTTAGAGGAGTTAAACTAGATTTTGAAGGGAGAGGTTGTTTTAGGTTTTTATATTTGAATAGCTACTATTAATTTTTTTCATGTGTAAGCCATTATTGCCAAAAAAGTGAACCATAAATACAATAAAAAATGATAATTTATTTCTATGCAGGTTTTTTTTTCGATGATTTTACCATGCACATTTGTTAGTAACAAATTGACCCCTTAAAATTAGAATAAATCTTTTATACCCTTGGTTTTTAAAAAGTGATAAACTTTGTCTTTCACACTACATCCTTTGGTACAAATTTTCATAATTTGTTTGTGGTTAGTAGTTAAATATAACGCTATAATTTTAATTGAATAGGCAGGTATTGCATTCTTTAAGTATAAAAATTACAATAACATAACTACTGTACTGTATTTTTCGGAAGTGTAGAAAAAATACCTGCTAAGAATTATGCCGCGAAAGCGTATGTCTAATCTTCCCCAAAGCTCTAATAAAGCTCGAGCTATGAAAGTAGCTAGACAATTCCAACCTGACTTATCGCCAACATTTCCATGTTTTTTTATTGAATCGCCATTATAATATAAGGAACGGCGTTGCTTACGAATATTACAATTTTAACATAAAATAAATAGAACAGAAAATATTATTAACATATTATTCTTCAAGATATAAATTATTTACACTATTTTAAACGTTCATTACACAAAATTTACAACAATGTGTTACTTTTGCTAAGCAGATATCAGTTTAGGAAGATGTTTTGAAAAATCGACCCACAAGAGAGTTATGAAATAAAATAAAAAAATATAATAATATAGTTATAAATAAAAAAAACCTTATTATTAGCTATTAGATCAACAGACTTAAAATTTAACAAACATATTTTTTGTTGTTGTTAGCTGAGATATGCAAACCTTTTTTTGTTTAATTTGCACAATTCAAGTAAGATTAACTCATTAAAAACTTATTTATCTTTCAATCGGTATTGTTTAATTTTTCAATTCACCGGGGCGGGAAAGGCTTTTTACCCCTAATAATTTATTTGAAAAGACTGTATTTAAGTGTTACTCTGCAATTTAAAAAAATATTTCAATTTGATTTGATGAATAGAAAGCATTTTATTAACGATTGAAAATATATATATAAATATATATATAAACAAGATAAATATATATAAATAAAAATATATATAGAGAGAGAGTAGGAATTGAAAAAGGCTGCAAGTAATCACATTCTTAAGAAAATTATCATATTCAAATATAAGAGAAAAACTTGTAGCTGCAAATAATTTGATAAAATACTTTACTTTCATCAAAAACTTAATAAAAAATTTAATTGTGAATGAGCTTTACAAAAATAACAAAAACAAAGTAAGGCAGCTTCTTTCTTTTTTTTTAATATCCCGTCTCTTAATTACTTTGAACTCGAAATTGTGAATCGATTTGGTGAAATGCAACATAACACGATAAGATTACATAAACATTCTTGTTCTTTTCAAATTTGTTTCATTAAAAAATTAACAACATGGAAAGTGAACGATTTATAAACTGAAGCTCAAGTCATTGGATAAAAGACAAAAAATAGGGGTAATTACCTTCAGGAATTTTAGTAGAAAGACTAAAGAATTTTTTAGTGGAAAGAATTTCATGTAACCTGCGAAAAAAGCTCCGCTTATCAGAAACACTAGGCGTAGAAAAATGCAAATAATGTTTTTCGTGAGTCACAGCAGGCAGGTGAATAATGAGCTAGAGAAATAACGTTTGCTCTTTTGTTTTATCTTGCAAAACTAGAACTATAAGTACTAATAATAAAATCCATTAACTAATGCAAATGATCCATTAATGGTGATTATTAGTAAGCGTTTGAACATTTATTTTAAAGAGAAATTGAAAAAATTTGTAGATATTCATGTAAGAGGTTTTTTTTAATAAGATTTAATTCATCAAAGATTCGGTTTTTAACTCTATATGATATACACATAATAGTTCATAATCTCCCACGTTCTTGAGGCCTCAGTGGCGTAGCTAGGGGCCATGGCCCAGGGTGGCATACGAAAAGGGGCAAGCACCGCGATATTTAAATTCATAAAATATTTCAAGCTCCAAATCACGCCAGCGCGATGAAACTGACGGAAACATGTGAAAGCTTTAACCCGTTTTTCGATGTAGGAAGTTTATTAGTCGCTATGCAATCGCATTCGTTTTTCTGTTACTTAGGTTTCTGGTAACCGTTACTGTGTGAAGTCAATGATGATAAAAATTATTTGCAAAGAGAGGGACTAAATATCCATCAATGTGCTCGAAAAAATACGTGCCTTACAGACCGTACTAGAAGCAAAACGAGAGGAATTCGTGGATGACGCTTTAATATATGCTAAAAGTTTATGTAAAGAGCTTGAAATTTCTTTTGAACCCTGAAGACGAATCAGGAGGAAGCATATGTTTGGCAACGGAAGTAAAGATGTTCAGTTATCGTACGAAGATGACTTGAGGCGAACAATGTTTACTTCAATAACCCGAGTAACTGCGGAAATTCGAAAAACTCCAACGGTTGCAGAATCTAGAGCAAAAGGATAGCTTTTTAAGGCCTGAAGTGATATTGAGCATGGACGAAACTTAACAAAGCTCCTCAAGACATTAATAAAGAAGAATTCCATTTAGCGAGTACGTCTACAAAATTTCGTATGCAACAGACCTAGGTGTAAAAAAAACTCATTTGGTCTGCTCTTTTGGGTTTATTAAAATATATTTTTGAGTCCAAACTTGAGATAAGCACCAAACATTGTCATAATGTTGAGAATTTTTAACATCTGCCATCGTAATAAGTTGTGAGAGGAATTCTCTAAGCTAAGAATTTAATCAAAGTTATCTCAGATCGACTGTGTTCCCCGTTAAAAACAATGATTATTCGGAATTGAATATGACATACATATTGATATTGAAATTGTATAAAAGATCTTGCTATAAAGCTTTTTTTTTTTATTTTTTAATAATTTTCTTGACTAATAAAAAATGGGGGGAAAATTTCGGTTTGGTGCAAAGCCCCTCTGCGCCACTGTGGGATTACTTTTCATGAATATTCAAAAATTTTTTTAAAACTAATTTCTTTAATAATAATATAAAAAATTTAAGTAAATTTCTACTTAGGTTACAAAAAAAATTTTATTTTAGTTACTTTTTTTTAAATAGTCATTTTAAAATAAAAATTATATACATATGACAGATTCACAATATTGTTGGAAAAAAAAAGCGAGTTTCTTTTGAATTTTCCATTTACCTTTCTTTGGGTGTTGGACTGGTTCTGTTTTGTTTGTTACTATTTATATATATTCATTAGTTAAATTTAATTATTTTTATAAAAAAAAATAGTAAAAAGAAATTACATTCTCCAAAAAAGGACATCTAGATGGAATTCGGAGCCATCCATTTCCACAGGGACACAACGAACATTTTCCGTTCTATATATGCTGTTATTTATTTTTTGTTTGTTACTATTTATTAATTTTTTTGTTTAGTTAATTAATTAATATTTGTAAAAAATATTTAAATCAAATGCCATCCACAAAACTTTAAAAAGTATTTGTTGAATGGATGAATAGAAAGTATTTTATTAAAGATTGAAAATTTTAAAGGGTATATATATATATATATATTTTATATATATATATATTATTCAATCACAACAAAATCAATTTAAAAAAAAGAAACCACATGGTAACATTAAATCCCATTTTAAAATATCAATGGCGAATATAGAAGATAAAATTCCCAAAGTTTTTTAAAAAAAATTAAAATTATAAAAAAAATTTATAAAATATCCAATGCAACCTCGAACTTAGGACCGATAAGTGGGGTTAAACTGTTTGATCCCCAACCTTCCCCTATTAACGGTAAGTTAATTAAAAAATATCTAATTCTCAAAATTTAAAAATTAAAACTTAAAAAGTTAAAAAAAACCCCAAAACTTGAAAAACCTTTCTATCGCATCAAAGATATTATAACATTAAAATATTAAAATTCTAAAACAATTAAGTGCAAAAATATAAGTGAACCATTGAACACCAAAGATGACGCACCCATCTTTAAAATAGTTGTATAGGTAGAAAAAATATCTAAAATCCAAAAGTTCAAATAAAAACCCAGTATGTTCACAAATGAATAGCGTAAATCATTAAAAACTCACCAAAGAGCATCCTATCAATAATTCAATTCACAATTTTGAACGTTTTTTTCTCTCATATTAATACAACAATTACCACTCCTATATTTTGCTCATAACTCCCACTAATGCCATGTCAATCCAAATAATTTATAATCTCACACTAGAGTTTAAGTATTTGGTATTAGATGCAAATCAGATTTCATGCAAAAAAGTTGTTTGATTGGTCATAATTGTTTGATTGGTCATAAATAATTCTCAGACTAGAGTTTAACTATTTGGTATTAGATGCAAATCAGATAGCATGCAAAAAAGTTGTTTGATTGGTCATAAATAATTCTCACACTAGAGTTTAACTATTTGGTATTAGATGCAAATCAGATTGCATGCAAAAAAGTTGTTTGATTGGTCATAAACGTTTGATTGGTCATAAATAATTTTAAAGTGTACTCGTGTAAATATTTGTCTATGTGTGTATTAAAATGTATTCTGTGTGTGAAATGCACATATTCTTCACCGCTGGACCACTAACAAGCTGACTTTGTGGACCTAATGTTGTGTGGTGGATTTGTGCATTTATGAGTTTAAAAATATTTTTAAGAAATATTTTTGATCTATGTATTTTCTCAAGAAGTTGATGGTATAATCATTCTGTATGCAACAAAATATAAATTTCATGATGCTCTTGAATTTGTCAATATTGTATGTAGTTAAAGTATTATTTCTCATTAAAAATTTTAAAATTATATTTCTAAATATTGATATATGTAAACAGCTATTGAAGTTCGGTATCTTTATGACACTGAAGTTAAATGCTTCCCTTTTATCACAGATATTGCTGTATAATTGGTTGTCAATAATATTTAAATCTCTAAATCTAAAAATTCAACTTTGCTCAAGTTAAAATTTGTCTGTATTAATTTTAGGTATTCCGGATAAAAATTAATGCTAGGTTTAAATTCCCTGTCGCGACCTATAACAATTAAATCATCTATGTATCTTAATAAGAGGCAAGATGGTTAATTTCTTCGATTTGATTTATAGTGGTCTAAATACAGGTTAGCGAGACTATTACTAGCTGGGACACCCTGAGGCAATCCTTTGATTTGTTTGTAGAGCTTGTTATCAAAAATAATAAAGTTCTCATGTCTTACAAAACGAATTAGTGTATTGAACTTTTCCAAACTAATGTAATAATTCAAACCATATTTCTCATTTGCATCTGAAACTACCTGAAGTATATCTTCTATTTTGATGGAGTTAAATAAATCTTCGAAATCAAATCCATGCACTGAAATTCCCTCTTGTTGTTCAACCTTCTTTATTACATCATGGCTGTTTTTTTACAATACAAGTATCTTTAAATTTGTCTATTTTATCTTGTAATATGGTCTGTAAAATTCTTCCCGATTTGGATATATAAGTATTGAACCCATTTATATATCCCTCTCTCTCTCTCTCTCTATATATATATAGGAAGAGAATGAACTAATAGTAGAAATTGAAAAAATTAGCATTTATATGTTCATCCTGTAAGCGTTAACGTACGATGTTCTCGATAAAAACATACTATTTATGAAATCAACACCAGTAATTTTCTAAAAATAAATTGTTTTATATAATTCTGTTATACTCTTTTAAGTCTAAAAATACTTCTCATGAAATAAATCGAATTTTCACAACTCATTTTTAAAGTTAAGAATCAATCAAAATTAATGCTTTCCAAAATGTATAACCAATACCTTATTTACTTCTTGTCTCTCGTAATTTCAGAAATTTCAAGGGAATAAATTCTGCCAGCAATATGTCAAATTTATCTTCCTCACACCAAAATTAATCATCTGTTAAAAACAGAGCACTTTAAAAAAAATGCCGTAAACAAATCAGTGTAAAGAATGCCATCGTTAATAACATGCCTCTAGGTCAACCTGGCAAACAAGAACTGAGAATTTCAGACAAGAAAAATTGAATCCCCAACGCAAAAGAAACCCCCCGGGGGTATGTTTCAGTCATTTATTATGCGTTGAGAAAGGACTTTTCAACCTCCCTCTTTAACTTTCTTAAGCTGACAGAATTTGTTTAATCTGTGCGTTAATTTACCTCGATATTAATTCCATGCGACACTTTCACCGAGTCCGCATTAATGTAACGATGCTTCGTCGTCTTTTATCTCTTCCAAGAATGTAACTCTACAACTGTTTAAGTACTTCTCCTATATTTCAAGATTTTATTGTGCATTGTGTTCTTGAATTCAATTAGCGTTCGCGAAATTGAAAAAGGCAAAGATGTGGAGGAAAATTTAGTTTCAGAAAAAATATGCAATTTTAATCAACTATTATTGAAAATTTATTATGAGCGTCATACATACGAAAGGATAAATTCGATTTTTCTTTTACTCTCTAAGTATTGTACAATTAAGGTTTAGAAAAACTCACATTCTCTCATTCAAATAACAAACATAAAGTAAATTCTTTGAAGTTTAAAATTTGACAGTCTTGAAAAATTTAATAAATTAAACGAAAGTAATATTTTTTTTTAGATTTTAAATAATAAATAACTTAAATTAAAGAAACAACTTGAAACAGAAATCAACAAACAGGGTGCATTTTTAGAGCTTTACTTTTTTGAATCCCAACAGCTATTATCATAACATTGTAAAAGCAATAAAGAGACAAAGAAATAACTCCACGCAGTAGTTAAACCAAGAATATGTGTTCCGATCTCAAAAGAAATACGGTGTACAAGGGAATAGTAATTACAAAATTTTTCGGGAAAAGCATCGAAATTATCATTATATGGTAGAAGATTAGCAGTAGTGTATAATCAGGCTTATAAATGTAGGATACAAGTTGTAATAATATTTGTTTTGTAAGAATATACATTTATATTAATTTATTATGCACACTCACACACACACACACACAGTTACATATTTATTTTTGCCATAAGTGTATAATTCTGATATTTTGAATTTGCTCACATATTGACATAGGTTGCATATTTTTTCTCCATGTATTTCAAAACAGAAATTTTGCTTAGAGAAATGAGATTATAATATAGTGAAAAAATTTCGAAAATACTTAATTTTATACTACATAAATTTTTTCTGGAAACCCTTCAGGTTCATTTTATTTCAAAATATAGAACAAAAAATGTCAATTTTTTTGTTATTTTCAAATTACATCTTTTAAACAAAGCATTCTATCAAAATTCCTTTTAAAAAATTTAAAATTAAAATTTGTTTAAGAGTAAATGAAATTTATCCGTGTAATTGTCGTTTTGTGTGTAGAAATCGTTTTATATTTAAAAAAAAAAATTCTCACTAACTCTTTAAATTAGTCTAAAACCGTTCCAATTGAATTACAAATTTATTTACATCCTTTTCATTTACATATGATTATGAAATTATTAACCAATTTATTGCTTTGATAAGTTCGAAAACACGATACTGCACATGATCTAACATCGAAATGGACGCGAAAATCTTGTTTCTTTCTTACCTTTTTTCCCTTTATTGTCTCTTAGAGCAATTACACAGTTGTGTTGGATTGGTTTTTTTTTTGAGGGAAATGAGGTCAACAGGGTGTTTTCAAAATTCGAAAGGGTCTGCAGAAGGACGTCCATTTTTTGCAGAAATTTTCAAATGGTTACATTTTAATTATTCGAAACCGCAAAAGCACATGTGAAATTTTTCCCGGAGAACAAGTCCCGGGGGTGTAAATTTTCACGGGTGCCCGATTTACACTTTGGATAAACCCAGGATGGAAAATTTCGGCCTCCCCAAGTCAGCTGGGGAAAAACCCGGGAAGGGGGTTAAGGTAGAAAAGTCCTATTAATGGACCCTGATTAGGGGTTTTTTTCGAATCCTGGTGCCTCCCTTAAAGGGGTAATGCAGTTTAAATCCATATTGCCTTAAAAAAATTTTAAATTATCTTATTCTTTGCACTTTTAGATGTTTAAAGAAATTCTTTTTTAAAAAAGGAGGTTTTTTATTAATTCTTTTTTAAAGGGCTTTTTTATTGTTTTAAATTAAGGCATTAAAACCAAAAAAGTTTTTTCCTTTTAAAAAAATTGTTTAAAAAATTTTTTTTGATTTTGTTTTAATTTTATTATTAAAAGAAAATTTTAAAACCCTCATGGTTGGTGTCGAGGATGCCCACCTAAACTGGTAAAACCCCTCTTCTAACCCCACACCACGCAAACGGAAGGACTTTGAGCTTTAAAAAGTTTTTAGATAAATAGCAACTCTACACAAAAGGGTCTTTATTGGGACTAGTTTTTGGAAGGGGCCCCCGACTTGAGAACTCCGGCCACGGCTCCCAGTCCATAACCCGGTTAAGCCACCATTGTTTGAAAAGGACGATAAATCTTAAAGGATTTTTTGTTTCAACTCATTGGGAAAAAGGTATTTAATTATTTAAAACTAGCGGGGGTACCCATTCTTTTTCCTTTTCGAGGGAAATTTTTTTGTAAAAACCTTCCCCTCTTCCTTGTGCAGGGGTTCCCCCAATTGGGTTCAAACGGAACCCCGTGCAAGGGAAAAATATTCAAAAAAAAAAGTTAAAAATTTTTTAAAAAAGGTTCACCTTTTAATAATCTTCGAAATGATTTTTGTGAATATTGGGTAAAATGTTTCTTGTGGGATTAATTCAAAAAAAGAATCTAGTTATGGATCAGAAAAACCACACGAAGGTTTCCCCAAAAATTTGCCTTTTATATTCATAATTTTCACCAAAACCAAAAGTTCTTTTCTCCCTACCGGTAAGAATGAAAAAAAGTGGGAAATTGTTTTTCTATGTAATTAAAATTTTTTATAAAATCTTTACCTCCCACCTGGGTTTTTTAATAGGAAAAAGTTAAACTCTCAGGTGTATGAGCGTATCAGTAATTTCAAGTCTTTTTGGGTCAACGAGTTTCTAAATAAAGGTTTTGTAAAAAAAAAAAAAATAACAATTGTAAATTGGCCCCTTTTTAAAGCTCATTTTGAAAATTCACCCAAAAAAGGTTAATTTTTTACATTTATCAAAAAAGTGATACAGGGTAAAAGGGTACCCAGGGGATGGTACAAACTGAAAAAAAAATTACAATACTAACTTAAAACCTTTTGTTGAAAAAAAAACTAATAAAAAGGGAAATTAACCCACAATTTATCTTAGAATTGTCGACTAAAAATGGGTTTATCGTATGGGTTTATCGAACTGTATGGGTTTATCAAACTGTATTCAAACAGGTTTCAGGTTATGTGGGATATGCAGCAACAAAGGCTATTTTCTCGACTGCATTCAAAGGAGAAGTATAAATGCATACACCACGTTTCCAAAACTAAGATAAAGTTGTTAGAAGAATGCTTTTTAACTATTATTTATTTGAAAAAGAGTTTTTATTCTGGCTCAAAAGATAAAGAAATGAATATATTTTACGATAAATAAATATATTAATAAAGTAAATATGTAATGATTTTTGAAAAACTGCACAATATATGAATAACTTATCGCATTAAGGGTAAGACTTAATGAAGTCAAACCTTCATAACTATGAAAAATCACTTAAAAATTATATTCTAATTCTAGAGGGAATTTTGAAAACTAGTAGTATTTTGAGTAGCATACTTTCATGAAACCTACTCTCAGCCATCAATTTCACGCGCATGTCTTTCCATTTTTATATATATGCTACATCACAGACACACAAACACATACATCCTTACTTTTATTCATATAAATGGAAACGCACACACGAAATGGATTAGAAAAACTATTTCTTGTAATGCTAAAATTAAAAAAATTGTTGAAATTTTTTACTATACAGCAGAATTTTTAAGATTTCATACTCTTGATTTGCTTGAAGTTACATGAGTTTACCCGCAAAATTTGAGGATAGTATTTAATCCTCTTCAAAGAAACCGTAAATTCTGTGTTTCTTCTGAAATCTGATTGATAATTTTGAGCAAAGATATTAAAAGCTGCATATTTGGTTCTAATCATTATTGAGATTTTAAAAAAAATATTTTTATTTATACAGTTTTTTGAAAATATTTCTAATATCTTATTACTTACATAGCATTACAAGAAGAGTATTTATACGAATAACATATAATTCAGAATATATTTAACATCACCAAACAACAATAAGTCAGTTAATGCATGAAATATTATAAAAATCATGCTTCTTACTTCCAAGAAATAGTTATTTTTCATAGGAAAAACACTTAATGATTTAGTCGAAGGCCATAAGCAATGCGTTTTTTATGGAAAAGTATATGGGATATAAATATTATAGTATCACATTATAAATAATGATACTAACAAAATATCAAATACAATTAATGCCATATTCTTATTTGGCAGCTATAAAAAATCTTCTTTCGATGCCTAAATGGGTTAATCATACATTTGAGAGAGAGGAGACATGGTAAGGTTTACGCAAACATTTTTAATTTAAAGATCTTCAAGATTTTTTTTTGGTTGACCTTATGTGTGTAAACTATGTAAAACAGAATTTGTGTTCTAAATTTCATAAAAAGCTATCCATTTTATTTTTTAAGGAAAAAAACTTAAAATTTGTGAAGTGGTTTTAAAAGGCTACTCCTTCTACAAAAATTTACATACACACATCAAATTTGATTTACAAGTACGTCAAACTATGTATAACAAAAGTTGGTATGGGTTTTGCGATAACATGATTGGTATTCGTACAATACTTTTTTTTTATGAATGCTTATTGAAAATTCCTTAAAAAAATGTTTAAATTCTGAGTTCAATTATTTTTTAAGAAAAATAAGTATTGCTTTGATTCAAAAATGCATACCAACTTTTGTTACATTTACTATTAGCAATAGGTAAAATAATTCAAAGCATTAGGCACAATAGAAAAAAAAGCTTTAGCATTTTAAATAATGATAAACTAGTTATTTTATCTTTCTGAGATAAGCAAGTTTAAAGTTTTGATTTGCCATAGGGATGTGAATAAAAACAAACTTAAAAGCTAACATAACCCTGCGAGATTTTTAAGTTTAGAGCTTTCAAATTTTGTGAGGTTATAGAAAAGTATATAAAAAGTAATTTAAACTAAAAAATTAGATTTGATTTTTTGACCAATTTTTGTCGATTGAATCATACTGTGTCCTCTTAAAAAGCATTTTCTCTAAATTTACAGTTTATTATTCATTGTAATATGCTATTCGGAGTTCATATACCTCTGTGTCATCCTAATCCGCATTCTATAAAAGCCCCAGAACTTATCAAACGCTTAATGTTCATCTCTTCTTTATTAACTAATCAGATAACACTACAATCCATTTTTTCCAGTAGAGAATAAAAACTAAATACATAATTTTACAAAATTATACGATTTCCCTTCAAGATAATCAGAATTTTACGGCAACTGTTTTTACAAAAATTAAGCAAGAGAATAAACCATATTTTTCGCACAGAATACTGCAAGATGTAAAATAAAGACAGATAAAAAGGGTAGTTATCTGCAAGAATCTAGAGAAAAAGTGCTTAATGGATTTTCTCCATAAAAAGATTTTGAATATTATAAAAAAAGTGAGAAAAATTTTTTTTATCTGCCATGGCGATACGCGGAAATGCGAATCAACCTTTACATTAATTATTCATAAAGACTTATTAATTACAATAGGAAGAAAGCATAACTTTACACTTACGTTGTGCGTATTAAAATTAGAAGCAACAGTAGTCATTCGAACTTAAAAACATGTATTCAAACAGAGAGCGTATAAGAGTGAGCAAAAATTTTTCCACGTCCTTTTTCGATAGTTATAACCAGGAAGAGTTGTTTTTCTCTTGAGTAAAAAGACAAAAAAAAAAACATTCCATAATAAGAAAAATCATCTGCTTAGAGTAAATTTTAGTATAAAAATTCGAAATCTTAGACTGAAATTTTAAAAAATGAAATCAGTTACAAAAATTACATCATCATGGGCACTATGTAGTTTAAACTTTGCCACAACCAATTAAGGCAGAATGGTTCCAGAATTCGTGCATAAACACATTAAAATAACAATTCTGTTTTATACCTTTCTCACCACAAATGATGCATTCTACATCATAAAGATTCCCTGAGTTCAGAACGTCATCAGTGTCAACGTAAGGAGCTCCAAATGAATAAGTTAAATCGTAAGACTCAGAAGATTAGATGTCAAATTGTTACTTAACTAGTTTCTTCTTTTTGAGGGATTTTTAGCAGATTTGTTGCATTTAGCTTTGTTAACTTCAGCCGTCTAAAGTTCTCATTTTTTTCGCTCTTCTTTTTCATTTTACTCTCTTTTTTATTATAAGAAAAGAATTTTCCATGAGAATACAGCGAGGTATGTGAGATATAATTTCTTTTTAGATCTCCTTAAAATTTTCTCCTTTAAAGTAAGAGGTTGAAGTTAAGAAATCATACATGTTGTTGTTGTTACTTATGCCGCCTGATAGACAGTAACATCAGATGAAGGTCCACGAAATTCATCGTAGTGAAGGGCTAGATTTTTACACCTGTCGTTAGCCTTAACTTTGAGCACCATGCAGGTGACAGTAATACTATGCTCAGTTCCACCCCAATTTTGAGGGAGAACAACCTGGGGATGGTCAGGGGCTTCCCACCTCTCTTCCTCTTTCCGCCAACCTCACAAGAGGACAGAAATCATACATACTTTAACCAAAGGAAGATCAGATAAGAAACCTCCAGGTAGAAGTAGATCAGAAGGTGGGTCGATCTCAAAAAGATCATTATGAAATGCATGAATTTTAGTATCAGTTTCCTAATAAGTTAAGCCCGGTGGCGGAGTGGTTGTGTTTCGTGCTTCCACCCCAAAGGCCCAGGTTTCCCCCTTGCTGGGTGGTCAGTCAGCCTATTTTCCACCCCCTTTAGTGAGTCGAAAAAAGGAATACCGTTTGGGGAACTAAACACTGGGAGTTTCGCGTCAAAGGAATCCCGGATCAACAACTGCATATCCCTCAGGGGACTAGGTCCCCAATACTGGATGGGAAAGGGCCCCCCTCAGGGGCTGTTGTGCCTTAGCCCCTTTATAATTGTCTTCAGTTGGGCGGAAAGGAATGAGGTTTTTAATGAAAATAAAGCTGCTGAACGATTCCCTTCTTGTGGCTATGAATCCCCTGTTAATGTATCCGGGCTAGGTTCGGAGAAAAATTTTTTAAAAAATTGTTTTCAATTAATTTTTTTTTGTTTAAAAGAACATAAATAGGCTTAAAAGTCTAACTATTGAATAACTAACATGTAACGCTTTTTTTTGAAAAAAAAAATATTTTTAGGAAAATTTAGCAAAATTTTGGTTAAAAAAACTGATAAAAAAAAATAAATTGTGCATTATCAATTTTTAACATCATTGAAATCTTCTTGATCCCTCTGAAGTGTCACAAACCGGGAAAAAAAAATATTTTAAGAAATACATATTTTATTAGCATTTAAATTTAATGATCATGATTTTTCGTCAAATTACTGCATGTTCTAAGTAAAAGGGGCGTAAAATGTGTTTAAAATTAGCTGCTTAAGACCTGTGGTTTGAAGGGCCCATAGCATATATTTATAAATTTCATTGCGTTTGTTTGGGATTATTTAAAAGATACCCCTTTTTTTCATGCACAAATTATCATAAAAGTTATTCTTCAAAAACAAATTTAAAAAAATATTTTTATTAGTTAGATAAAGTAAATGCTATAAAAAGAATTAAAAAATTTTTTATTTTTATGTGTGTATTAGTCCTTCCTATAATTAACTTTTTCTCTAATGCCCCAAAAAACACCAAACATCAAACACCTAAACCCTTTTTCGCAGTCGGATACCTTAACTGTCCTTGGATTAGCTTAGCAGAAATACCCCTTAAAAGCCCTCATGTGAAATCATCAATTGAAGAAAAAGTCATCCTAGTATTAGTTATACAATAATAATTCGATAAATAAATAAAATAAAATGGGAAGTGTTGGGAAGGGTTCTTTTGCCCTACTGGTATTTTTTCAAACTGAACATGTGAGCTCATTGTCTTAAGAAAATGGATTCAGCTAGAAATGGTGAGTTCGGGGAATAAATTTGGGATATGTGAAATTTTTTTCTTTTTTATTTCAAATTAATTTTTTCCCTTTCCCAGATTTGTTTTCGAATCATATATCGAACGATTTTATAATTTATTAATGCTATCAAAAATTTATTTTTAATATATAATGACTATGAATTCAATTTAAACCGTCATTATATAGCCAAAATACTATTTTGAAAAAATGAAAAAAAATACTACTTCTGAAGTTAAAGTATAATTATCATCATTTTTTAAATTTTTGTATCATATTTGGTTTGTTTATTTTAATCATAGACAGCTGTTTTGAATATCACTTTTATTATGATTTTATTCATGGCTAAATAAGAATAGAAATTTTACTAAAATAAGTCTGAAAATACTCTTTTTTACTTTTGTCTTTCAAAAATGATGAATTGATTTATGTTATTGCTTTTGTCACTAAGAGCAGTGATGTTCCAAAACATACATTTAAATATTTAGGGATAAATTTTTTTAAAAGCTGAGGCCTAAAAAAAGGGGCATTTCTTTTTTTTTTCTTTAACGAGGCTGAACTTCTACATTAATTTCACGGTAATATTTTTTAAGCAAACCCCTTTTTAAATTTTTTATGATGTTATTTTTTCCCCCTTTTATTTGAAAAAATTTTTTTTTATTTGAAAAAAAACATTCACAGAACAGTGTTTGAACTGGAATGTCTTTATTGATTCTTAGCAAGGATAAATGGTTTTCCCCATTTTGAAAAACTTTTATTTTCATTTGTTTTTAAAAAAAAGCGTATGAGATGTGTTTGGGGAAAAACTTTTTTTTCTCAAACTTTAAAACATAAAACTTTATTTGGGATTCCACTTTTGTGAAATAAATTGGAAATGAGCTATGATTTTTCGCTTATTTCGAACTTTTAAAAATGCAGTTAATGAGGAATCAATTAAAAAATAATAATAAACACAATGAAAACATAGGATACTGTAACTTTTATTATGAGAGAACACAGTTATAACTTTCACAAACAAAAATTTAGTTTTATCCAATAAAATTTTTTTATTTTATTTAACCCTCTTTTCAAACGGTAGATTCGTTAAAAAAATCATGGTACTTAATTCATGTTAAAAAAACTATTTAAAAAAGATGAAAACTGAATAAAAAAATGTAAATTTTAATTTATGGGTTTTAGATTTTACATTTTAAAATTTTTAACATTGTGGAGTTTTATCATTTAACAAATTTTTTTAATATTTTCCAACATCACTCTTTAACATAAAATTTTGATTTTAGCAATACTTTTTTAACATTATAATAATCATGCATTTAATATTACAATATTTGACGTTTATACACTTAATATTTATACATTACACATGATGCATTTATATATTTCCCATAATATTTGCATCTACGAGTACTTCTATAATTTCTCTTCATAAATTTCATAGTTGCTTCATTCTAGCCAAAGGATTTTACCAACATGTTTTGAAATTTTTTCACCCCTCATAGGAATATCCAATATTGTTTTTTAATTTTCGATTTCGTATATATTTCGTCACATGGCATCTGTTGATACCTGCGTGCGCCTTTTATTTCCCTATATAACACCCCGGGGCTGGGGACTATGGGCAATAAAAGACATGGGTAACAACTGCTTTTCTTCACTTTAATTATGAATATTTACTTTTTTTGTTAAGTTTATATTAAAAAATAAGTCGAAAGACTTGGTCCGTCATATACTTTATAACTCGTGACACTCACGAATAGCATCATGGATTATTTTAGAAGATCTTTGTATTTATTTCTTTAAAACAGCATAACATTTTTTTTCTTTTTTGATATATAACTTTAAGGAAGTCTCTTTTTCTACAGTTGCTCTTTAATACTGGCAATACCATTTGTGTTGAATTTTCTACTTCTGCATTTCGAAGTATTTCGATGGTAAACTCGTCAAATTAGTTATGGAATCGATTGGATTGTTCCAGAAGACCTCAATAGTAATAATTTACGTCCACAAGAATAAAAAGATTCCATAGGGGTTTCAATTGTAGCAAATATTTAGAAATCTTATGAAACACCCTGATCATTGGCATATTTATTTGATTGGACAAAAATCAAGAGACTTTAGGTATTCAGATCATCAGCCAAATAGTCTTAACTCCAGGTTTTTACACAGGTTTCTATAGTAAAACTGTCATGACCCGGAGATCGTAGGTGTAGAAGGGTTCGGAGAAAAGGCAGGCATGATCTTAAAAATAGATGCATTTATTTTATATCTAACACTTTATGAATGATATACAACTGTATTGCATAACCTTGGGAAAAATCTTACATCCTAATCCTTAAACTAATTTATGAGATTCTTCAAAAAGACTTAACTGAAGCCGGGTTTCCTTGTACTGTTCTTCTCGAACCACGATAGCTCGGTACAGCTCCACTGCTATATTTCCTTCCACAACTCCTGGTAGATTCTAAGACGAAATTAATTTCAAGTTGTACGACTTCCTAACCAAGGTTCACTTTCTACTATTCCTAGATTTCTCGATTAACCTCACACACCCCAACGTCAGGGCTTAAATATCATTTACATTTGCATAAAATCAAGTCATCTCTACGGGAAGCGTTTTTTAAACTAAAATCACATTTAAAGAATAGTTTCCCTAAGAGGATTAGTTGAAGTTTCGCGAATAGAAGTCGTCACTAAAAACTACCCGATGTATGGTACTTGTAGCAGCATAAATTATTTGGTGCATATCCTCTTAATCTGTGAAAAATATACAACTTTTAGAAAAACTGTGACGGGCTCACGCGTCTCTTTTCTGTAACATAACCTCTGGGTTTTTTGACGACCAAGATTAATGGCAAATCTTTTCCAACCCAAATCCAAGAAGTGAAATGCAATTGTAAATGCAAATAAGATAGCCTTTAAAAAGAACAGAAGTTTTAGTAAGCGGGATGGCAATTTAGAGAAATTTATGTTTAGAAGAGATAGAAGTGTGAATTGACGGCCTATCAAAGATTACTAGATTTCTAGCCATTACTACAAGGTGCATACTATTGCACGCGTGCCTAAAAGTCTCTCTGAAAGTGATTGAACCTTAGCTTGATTCAAGGTAGGACTGATTATTTGATATTAGAACTTGTAATATTATCAGAATTGAAAGTAGGCGGATAATATGATTATTTAGATAAGTGTTCAAAGTTACGCGATCAGGTTTAACTACAGCTGCGGGTTTTGGGTTTTTTCTCACTTAATATAAGTTTATCCCAATTTATTAGAAATTTAAGTTATATTCTTAATAAAGTCATATTAAAATTTTAAAATGTCGATTCATTTCGAAATCTCCCCACCTCTAATTCACGTGACAATCAAAGATATGGTCGCCATTGTGTGTGTGGACCATATCACAAAACATCTATGTAATTTACTCAAAGTAGATCTACAATGCAACATAAGTTTCAGAGAACTTTTAGAGAGAATGCACTTGTAATGA
>BMAV01006422.1:19668-31142 GCA_019973955.1 Trichonephila inaurata madagascariensis
CATCGAACATGTGTGGGATGCTTTGGGGAGACGTATTGCCACACGCTTACATCATCCGGAGAACAACCAACAACTCAAGCAGATGTTGATTGAGGAATGGGCACTCCTACCTCAAGAAATGTTGCACCAGCTGGTTCTGAGTATGCGGAGACGGTGCAAAGCAACCATTGTAGTAAGGGGAGGGCATATACCATATTAAGGAACATCTGCTTGTTGTTCTTCCTGTTGGATAGACAATCATGAGTCACGATACTATGCGTTCAATAAAGCTTGTTTTTGTTTGATTCCATACCGAATGCGTTTTATTCCTTTTTCAGCGCCGATTCTTTCGTCATCCTTTACGTACATAATACTCTCCCTCATTTCAGAATTTCATGTCTCTCAGATGATTTTTCGTGAAGTTATGGCAATAAACCCACCTGTTGCTTAAGTTTTGCACACCAGTGTATTTTGCCTGTATATATCTCAGACCTCTATACAGAGGCTGAACTATGATTTTTGAAAAATTCACATTATTTTCAGAGTTACAACCATTTGAAATAATTATCAGCGTTTTTTTCTTAAAATGTCTCCCCTCTGTTGTGTGTGTGTCGTAAAACAAGGATAAACCCACTTCTAAGTTAAATATTTCAAAAATTATATTTGAGCCTCTGTACAGAGGTCTGAGCTATATACAGGCAAAATATTATTATAATAGAAGCATTTTTCACAAAAGGAGAATATTTTGAAAATGGGTCATTCTATGTTCATTTTTTGTCAAAATATTGAACTTAAAATTTTTTTTAATGTAATACTATTCTTAAAACAATTTTATATACATTTTCTAATCTAAGTGACACTAAATATCATAAATATTATCCATTTATACGCTTTTGCAAAATCAAGGTTCCGAACGTAGTCGGATACCTTAAATGTAGAACTGAATAATGTTTTATATACTTTAAATCAGTGGTCATCAATTCCCCGTCCGTGGACCGGTAGCGGTCCGTGCATCAAATACTACCGGTCCGCACAAGAAACATTAAAATATTTCCTTTTTATTTACTGTGGTATATTTTTCTTGGGTTGGGAATACTTTTTATGAAAATCACTTTACATTC
This sequence comes from Trichonephila inaurata madagascariensis, assembly GCA_019973955.1. Taxonomy (NCBI): domain Eukaryota; kingdom Metazoa; phylum Arthropoda; class Arachnida; order Araneae; family Nephilidae; genus Trichonephila; species Trichonephila inaurata. Next base: position 20,769 of record BMAV01006422.1, read on the forward strand.
CTTGTTAAATCACTTGACATTAATTTTTTGGTGTAGCTATATATTATTCTGAAGTCACACGATTAAATACAATAGAATTAAAATTATTAAATCAAAACAGTCTAAAATATAAACAAGCAACGTCCTTCCTCTCAGCGGGCCGAGGTAAAATTAACAAACGTTGACCGGTCCACAGCGATAAAAAGGTTGGGGAACATTGCTTTAAATGACTTTTCTGGTTATTTCATGAAATATCTAGTTATTCTATGAAATAACGGATTTCCCATTTTAAGGTATCCAACTACGTTCGGAACTGTGATTTTGCAAAAGCGTGTAAATGGATAATATTTATGATATTTACCTTCACTTAGATTAGACAATGTATATAAAATTGGGTTAAGAATAGTATTACAATAAAAAAAATTTTTAAGTGCAATATTTTGACAAAAATTAACATGGAATGACCCATTTTCAAAATATTCTCCTTTAGTGAAAAATGCTTCTATTATAATAATATTTTGCCTGTATATAGCTCAGATTTCTGTACAGAGGCTCAACTAGAATTTTTGAAATGCATAACTTAGAAGTTGGTTTATCCATGTTTTACGAAAACAGAAGGGAGAAATTTTAAAAAAAATACGCCGATAATTATTTTAAATGATTGTAACTCTGGAAATAATGTGAATTTTTCAAAAATCATAGTTGAGCTTCTGTACAGAGATCTGAGCTATATACAGGCAAAATATTAATACAATAGAAGCATTTTTTACAAAAGGAGAATATTTGGAAAAAAGGTTATTCTAAGTTAATTTTTTGCCAAAATATTGTATTTAAATAATTTTTTTTGTCATAATGTCCTTAAAACAATTTTATACATGTATTATATTCTAAGTGACACCTAATATCATGAAAATTATACATTTATGCGCTTTTTTAAAATCATGATTCCGAACGTAGTCGGATACCTTAATGGTAACACATATACATTTGTATGATTACGCAACAAAACTTAGTAATATAATATTGCCACCAAAGCAACAATTACGAAATTGCATTTTTCAAACGATTGTTATACAGGAACAAAACTTTTAACTCTTTATTGCAAGCTAAAACCATACTGACCACGAAAAACAAGAACCAAAACTAACAACTATTTACAATTTCTCGTCACATTCTAGAGTAACATTATCATCGTCTGAGCACCAGTTATCCAACTCAACAACCCCAGTTTATAACTCAGAAAATGAAAGAACACCAAGTGCATCCCACAGCTCAATTCGTAAAAACAAAACACCGAACTCTGTATGGTCGTTGCATCCATAAAACTTTTTGTTGTTTTCATAAATCCCTAAAAGTTTTGACCTACACCATAAGATGGCGTCGTATAAGTTCGAATATTATGCTTACAAGTAGAGATGCGTCTGTGAGGATACTCAAGTCATAAACCGCTTGTAAATGGAGTTCTGAAAATGAGTAGAATTATGTCGTTTTGGCTTAGGAATTTTTCTTTAGATGTAGTTCTCGAACAAATTACTATAATTTTACTGTCTTAGTGGTGATGAGTGTCAAGCAAGGAAGAAATTCGTGTTAATCAAAAATGTTTGACCAAACTTCGAAATTTATTTCTTAATAGAGATAAGTTAGTTTTGTTTCGAATGAAAGTTGTCCACTTCATTAAAACTTTTCACATTTTTATTGTTGTAACATATAAACACAAGAAATAACGTAAAAGAATAAAAATGTGTGACTAAAAATGATGCTATTAATTAAAAGAATAAATTATTATTTTCTAAACTTGATGAAAAAGCTGAATATGTTGTGACGTCTCTCGCGTCCTTCTGCTAACATAACTCCTATGTTCTTTGACGGCCACGATTAATGGCAAAACCTTTCCAACCCAATACCAAGAAGATAAACGAATATAATATGTAAATGAGATATACTTTAAAAGGATAGAAGCTTTGATGATAAAGGCGGCAAGTTTAGAGATAGCTTAGTGTGGAATCTTTCAGATCAAGAGTTAGCTGTCCTATAGCTTTGGAAGAAATAGAAATTCATTATAAAGAAGTTGGAAACCTCGCATATTCAATTACATTATAGATATCACTCAATCACTGAAGGAAAGAGATCTGCAAAAGGTAATATTTTGGTATAGGAAGTTAGATGAATCGGTTTATTTATTATAATTAAGATAAATGTTCTAGTTGCGTGATCTGACTTGAATACAAGGTTTAATTGGGTGTTAACTCTCACTTTAAATAAAGTTGTCAATTAGAATTAAGTAATATAAGTTATTCTTAATAAAAGTTGTAGTAAGAACCAATATGTCTCATCATTTTGATAATCCCACACCTCTAGCTTACGCGGATCCAGAACGACATAGTCATCACAGGATGGCTATGTCGCAATGTGTGAAGCATTTTTAATTAATATATAAATTTAATTCAATGGAAAACGTTATGAAATGCATGAATAACCAAAATACAGAAAATTAATACGATTTCCCCAATAATACCAAACTAGAGCTAGAACTGATTTCTTGAGGAGCTCTTGATTCCACCGAACCCATATTTCCAGCCCTTGAGAGTTTGAGTGACTTTAAAAACTTTCAAATTGTCCATTTTTTAAATAAGGTCATTAAATATTATAAAACATTTACTGCATTTTTATTATTAAGAGGATTTACTTTGACAAATGAAAAATTTATTGAGTGATTAAAAAAGATAAAAATGGATGAAAAATCTTCTGAAAACTTTCTGAGTGTGTGCAAAGCGAGTCCTAGCCAATCCAGTAGCAGCAAAGTTGTTCGTGTGTAAGAGGGAAAATTTTTAGAAGAAAAAATTAGGATGCATTGGTGATTGAGTGAGTGAATAGTCGCACTGTTCAGCTACACGAGGAATTTTAGCGACGGACCTCGTAATTTTGAACCATGACCAAGTGACGAGGATGACACCTGAGAGGGCATCCCCTCTCCTAACTACCACACCACATCAACGGAAGGACGTTTGAACTCTCGACAGATTTAACGTGCATCTTTCCCCTACACGGCGTGTCTTTAGTGGTACTGAGCTCGAACTCGTGACATGCCAGCCACGATCCGATACCTTGACCACTAGGCTACCGCGGCCACTTGGTTTCGAGAGGAGCTTCTGTGATTGGCAGACCAGTACAGTTAGTTATTTTGCTTTTGAGATGGGAAGATAAGCTCGATCAATCATTGAGCAAATAGTAGTTCGAGCAAGTCGAAGCACATATTAGAAGTTTATCGTTAAGAATTCAAGTTAAAATTAAGAAATAAAAAAATAATAATCAATTTAATAAAATTAAATGAAAGTAGGGTCAATTAAAATAATCTGAGTCCGTGAAAATTTAGATCAGGAGAATGTTTTTCGATGCTCTAAATCGATTTATAGTTTGAATTGTCAATTTTTTAGAAAAACTTTAATTCGTTTATCCAGATCGTTTGCCTAATTGTGGGTAGTTTGCTCACTATTCTGAGATCATTATCAAGATTCTTCTAGCATATTTTTGCAAAAGAAAATGCTAAAAGTGAAAAAAATGTATTAAGGCTCCTAACAACCATTCTGAATTCGTGAAAATAATATAAATACCATGGAGGTTCTCTGATTACTATCTTTCAGAGTCTAGACTAGTATAAATATTGAAATGCAATAAAAGGTATTCGAGAGGATAAAAAGCAAAGTAGTTCCGTTATATTAACTTTCTTCCTTCCATTTTCAAAAGTATTATACAGCCCTTTTAATGGTGTCTTTTGGGTTTTCAAATCTTTGAAAACAAAATATTTTAAATTATAATTAAAATTAGAGAAAATACGTAACTAAATAAAAAAAATTCAAATTTTTGGGTTGTTCTTAACAGCATTCAAATAAATTTTTAAGGAAAACAGTAAAAAGAAAGAATTTTGAAAAGGCAAATAAAAATTCTCGATAGGTTTTAACTAATATTCACTAATTTGAAATGGCGAATAATTTGGAACCTTGAGAAATACATAACAAAAAACAGAGTTATTCGGATTGTTTTAAAAATTTTGTATTTTGATCATATTTTTGAATTTCTGTCCACATATGAATTTATGCAATTCGTCGATGGATTGAAAGTCTAGTTTTCCTTAAGAGTTCCATAATATTTCATCAAATATTTGTAAAAGAAATTCCAGTAAAAACAGCAAAACTCATGCTCATTTTCTGTATTAAAAAGTGTAAAAGGAAAATATGGTTTTTTATAAGATAGATAAATAAACCATAAGTTAAATAAATAAAGCGATACTCACATCTAAATCCCGAAAAAAAGTTCGTTATATGGAAAATTTGCTACATAGAGGTTCATCGCTTAATTTTCTTTATAAGCCACATAAAAAATATTTTAAATTCAGAAACTATATATTAAAAAAAGTAATTATTTACACCTCTATTGTAAGTTAATATATATTTATTTTATATATCTTACCTATCAAAAAAAGAGAAAAAAAAGAAAAGAAAGAAAAACTGAAAGTTTTTTTATGCCTTTATCCACTTCCTAAAGAATTAATTTTTTTTTACTTTGATGTTTAAGCACTTAAGTTTTGACATTTTCGAGCTACTAGAAACGAAGTTACCATTACGGCTGATGAACACTACAAATGAACGGAGACCAGTTAAAGGACACGGGACACGAGACAACTCCACATTGGGTGAAAGGGAATATGGAAGCTGTTTCCAGTAAACTGGACAGTGGGGGTTAAAGTTTGCACTTCTTGGATGAAACGCCCAGAATTCTATTGCTCTCGGCGAGTTAAGCACTTAATAAAACCAGTTCAAGATTTATGACCACCATAAAATGTGTTAACAGAAAGAATAATTTGAAATTAGGGAGGAAAAAAATTGAACCACGTGAGAAAAAAGTTCGTTATATAAAAAATGCACTTCGCTATTGGGAGGTTATTTTACGAAGAAAATTGTGAAATGTTCTTGGTTCCATAAAAAGTTCGCTGTATAGAAAAATTCGCAATATAGAGGTTTATAATATGGAGGTTAGACTGTATATATATTTAATTACGCCCACACATTGTGTGCTCCTTCGAGAATACGGCTCTTAGCAGTCCGATAAATAAATGTAATTGCCCCAACATTTGGGAGGGTCACAAAAAAAGTCCAAGGGATAAACATCCTCTAAAACAGTGCAAAAAAAAAAGACGCCCTACATCCGGGGTGGGCATTACGTCGATCGCGATCGACCGGTAGACCTCCAGAACATTTTGGTGTGGCCGCCTGAAGATTTTAGCAGGTAGTAATTATATACGGAAAATTCAATATTGGCTGACAGTACGCAGACTAAGTCTTCTACTGACTATGACAACGAAAACTAGCTTTAGATAAAAAAATAAAAAAAATTTTTAATGTATTTTGAATTGTTTCGTAATAAATGTGTCAGGTGATATTATTATATTTGTGGTTATTATTATTATGCTTGTGTGTCTTACGTTTTGGTCTGAACACGGTTTTAATAGAGTTGTTACAAAAGGTAAGTACATATTCCCCGTATTTATTATTAAGTTAGAATAATAACCTTTTCCTCATACCTCACCACACCTACGACATTGGGCAGCGGTGCATACAAGAATTTTTCAAGAAGGGGAGGGTTGAAGGTCTACCATTCTTGTATCATATCCCAATACGTAGTCAAACATATTTTTTTTTTTTTTATTTTGTCGATTGTCTGGAACAAAAAACAGCAAAAAATAAATTATTGAAAATTGTAATGAATCGGGGGGGATCAAGGTCCGGACTTGTGGATCCCCCCTTGTGTGCGTCATTAACACTGGGTGGACCGCAACACCGTGAAAAAAATTAGAAGTAGCCCGTACCCTGAAAAAGTCTGCCCACCCCTGCCCTACAGTCATTAGAGTAGAAGTACATAACACATAGTCAGGGAAGTCAACCAGCCTAAATTTAGATCGGTGACCCTGTAAATAATATGTCTTAAGTCTAAAACAAGCCATGTCAATAGTTCTTGGCAGAGCGACGGGTCTGTCTATTGAATTGAGAAGATCTATTTTCTCTAGTGGAAATATCCCTGTGACGACCGAGTCTGACTTTCTATTCAGACACATACTTACATAAGTATATACTGCATTTAAATACAATTAATGTCTGGATAAATCGTAGTAAAATTTTGCAAGAAATATAACTTATTACCTCTCAAAATACAAATTTAAATTGTCAAGTTTAGATCATTGTGCTTAATAGGTTAAAATAATGCTGAGAAGTAAATTCAAAATTTCGATAATGATGAGAAATTTTATTAGTAATCATCTGATTTTAAAATTACATGAAAAAGTGTGTCTATATGCGTATATAAATATGATTGTTCTAATTACGAGAGGCATAAATAGACTAAAATTATTTGATTACTTAAGATTAAAATAGATAATTGAAATATTGGAAACAATAAAGAGATGGATTCTGCTGTATTTATAAACAGTGCAGACTGAGGACTGTTTTTTAAAAAATGGGGTTTAACCAGTTTTATTACTTACTAACCTTCCTTTTTTTATTTACATAATTGAGTAAAATCTTGAGAAAATAGAGAAAATCATATATGATTATCATAAATATTTAAAATAAAAGGTTACATACCTAACAAGAGGATTCGAAAATGCTTGGTTCACGCTCGTATCGAAGAAAAAAAAAGTTATTGCCATATTTAGTGATCTAAATACAGATTCAAAGTGTGAAAATAAAGTGTAATATAAAAATGAAACTAAAAAACTATGAAAACTTTTGTAATTTTCTACACTATAATAACAATGGGGGCTAGTAAAAATATTTCGGCGTACAGAATAAATAACTAAAAATTATCAGTATCTAAGCATAGTCATTAAAAATAGACTAAATTCATATGACACCATAGTCATATGATAAATGCAATCACGTGTTTCCAACTAATTAGTTCATGTGCATCGCTGTTGCCAACTTTTGATTTTTACAGAAACTTTTTTTAAAAAAGAACATAATAGTTCAACAATAATAACGCACAAAAGTAAACAAAATGTACCTGATTTATAAAACCCATGTAATATACGATTTTTTTGTTTTGAAAACTTTTTAAGGAATTTTAATATTTGAACATAGTTACTTAATTACCAAATTTGAAACTGAAACTAGATTTTATAAGTACAAGACGTACAAGTAACCGCCCATCCGGGATAATAGTGAAGCTGACTGGTGTGCCGTACAGCCTGGGTTCGAATCCCGAATGGATGTTTGTGCATGTAGGGTACTTTTGCGGTATAGAAGTTCTCTAAATAGCCATCGAGTGGCAAGTTTTCTCGTGAGATTGGTGGAAGGGGAAGAGAAGTGAAAGCCCTCTGACCATCTCCAGAGTGTTCTCCCTCAAAATTGGGGTGGAACCGAGTAAAATCATTCTGTCACCTGTGTGGTGCTCAAAGCTACGGCTAACGACAGGCGTACAATCTAGCCCTTTGCTATAACGAATTTCGTGGGACTCGATCTGGCACTGCCGATCAGGTGATCGGCAGTGCCAGATGTCGTCACAACAACAGACGTACAAGTCACAGGTCAACTTTGACCTCATTGTAACACACGTGATTACTCATGTCGTGTGACCATCGTGAATTTTTAGTCTTATTTCACATATAGTGTTATTAATTTAATGAAGTACTTAAAGGAGTAATTGAGCATAACTATCCTTAATGTAATTTTGAAACATTGTAATTCACAACGACGTTCCATAATCCAAGCACTCCTGGTTGCTCATTTTAACATTTTGGTTTTGAATACTTTCCGTATCACACGTATATTTTTCATGCAATTTTTTCGTCCAATTTTTGGCCGAATCTGAGGGAGAAGGGTTGCCGTAAACAAAACGACATGCTCTGACGTCAGCCGCACTCTATCTCCAAATTGAAAAAATACTCGCCAATTTTGGAAGCTTCGGAAAATGAACATCCAAAATTATTTCTTTCATTTCGCTTGCTCAATTGTTGATGGGTGTAAACTAAAAATAGAGCACCATTCTATTTAAAATATTATACGCCGTTAAAATATTATACACCATTAAAATATTATACGGCATATCTGAAGTGTTAGACGAAACCGGTGCCGCCATCTTGTTTATGACGTAGGGCGCCGAAGAACCCCATTGGCTGGAATTTCAAGCAATTTTATTTGGAACAACTTTTTGAGCTCGCTAGCAAAAACTTGCTCTAAAGCGGTTGCTATGGCAACTGAGTAAAAATTGCACGAGTTGAACGAAAAATTGCTTGAAACGTGTACGTGTGATACGGCCTTTACACCAAATGTTACAAAAAAAAATTAAAACGTAAAAGTCACCACGATTGTGTTCGACTGAATTAAACACGGATATTGCAAACACTTTCTTTTAAATGCAAATTTCATATTCTCTTGCACTTCATGTAAATGGCATTAAATATTTATTTGGAAGCCTCAATTTTATGTTTTTTAGCGTTCCTGATTCTCCCTCCCTATATAGGTTTATAGGTATCGTCTCACTTAAAAATGTATAATTGGTAGACTGTATCTTTGAAAAAAGTTAACAATCTTAATATGGAAAATTCCATCATGCAAATAAATGTATTCAAAGAATCTGTTTCAAAATCACTTTTCTTCAATCGTGTGAAAAAGGTTTTAAAATATCACCAACCACTCATTTTATTTATCCTTGGACTTAAAAACGAAGCACATCAAATATAAACAAACAAAAAAATTAACGTACATTACAAATTCAAAAAAACTAATTTTGTAAATTAAAATGCGTCAAAACAAATATTCATCTTTTTATTTTTTTCAAAAAAAAATCATTTAATTTAGTCGTACATAATTTAATTCATCTTAATTAAATATTAAGCAACTACATCTCTTAGATAATTGATAAACCTTCCTTTAAAAAATAAATCCTTATTTTGTTTATTCCATTGCATGATAAAATGTATTAAAAAAACTCTATTTTTTAAAAAATTTCAAGCTTGAATTATGGGGAGTCTGTTATTGTTTCTTTTTCAATTTATCCGCCAATTCTTTCTTTCTTTTTTCTTTTTCTCCCTTGTTTCTTTTGCTTATCTCTTGTGCAAAATAAAAAAAAAATAGTTCTCAATTTAAAATTCAAACAGTTAGCAAATGGGAATATTTTAAAAGAAAAAAAGAGGAAAGAAAATCTTAGAAGAAGAATATCACCTAAAATGTCGTGTTCCTCTGGAGACGAGAAATTGTTACGCTCGTTTAGTTATTGCAAGAAATTTTATTCGCCCGCGGCGGTATCTTCAAAGACGAGAACTTATCAAAAGGTATCTTGAGATTCGATTGAAATATACATTTTTCAATCATTTTGTTTCTTCTCAGAGGTCTTTTAATAAAAAGAAACAAAAAATGAATATTATAAAAAAAAATTATTAAAAACACATCAGAAATTTATTCGAAACAGTTTGATTTAAGTGAAAATATATAAGTAATGAAACAACTGGAAGATTTCTTCTAACAACGAACGAACAAGATAATTATCGATCGAAAATATTTCATACTAATATTAACCTTGGCAGTGTCTATATTTTAAAATCAGGGAAAATCAATAATTAGAGGTAGCGTGCCAGCTAGAAATGGCAATTCTTTCCGAAAAAGATCGATTTTTAAATCGATTTGAATCGTAATCTGATGAATCGATGCACTAAAAAAATCGAGATCTAAAAGATCGATTTTTTTTCCCCAAGTCTGCATTTACAACTAAATGTAAATACATTTTATGAAAAACAAGAAAGATACCATTATAAATGATCTCTTATCGGTAAAATCAGGCAATTTTTTAGTTCAGGACATTGGACAATTACAATTATTTTTATTTTCATATCAGAGAGTGTCAGGTATAAAAGAAGACATTTATTTTCTAAATGTATTTGATACATTAAAAAGATGATAAATAGAGTTATTTTGTTCTAGCCAGTAAATTAACCCTTTAAACACCAACACCGTGACATAACGGGTTTTAAAGATAGTACATATACAACTCATTGTAAATAATTTTATGATTTTTACCAAAACAGAAAAAACTGAATGTCGATTTTCTTGGATGAAATATCAATTCAGTGCTACATGTTGATTTAGAAAATCAATTTTTTTGGCCCGAGAAATCGATTCTTCGATTAATCGATCTCAGATTCCCATCCCTAGTGCCAGCTTCATAAGCCCAAGGTTGTCGATTCGATCCCGAATGGAGTCGATAGATTTTCTGGATGCGAAAATCGGCGGCACGCAAGTCATATGATTATGTAGCATGTAAAAGAATCCCTTGAGCAGTAGCGCACTCAGTTTTCCAAAGGGGGTCCAGGGTCGAAAGTCCACCATTCTTGTATCATGCTCCTTTTGA
>BMAV01006422.1:31714-62553 GCA_019973955.1 Trichonephila inaurata madagascariensis
AGATAAAAATTTCACTCATGTGCCTAAATTACTAACTAACCTATAGTGAGAGAGGAGTGTTTATTAACGTCTCACCTAAAGCTGAGCTTTCGGCGGACCTCGCAATTTTGTAGGGCGGTCAAGTGACGAGAACGACCCCTTTCTCCCAACTTCCCCACCAAGCACACGTGGGAATTTCGAGCCACGACAGATTTAACGTGTATCAGCCCCTTTACACGATAGGTGTTCGTTATCATCAAGACTCGACCCCGCGCGCGCGTGACTAGATATATATCATTCAACAAGCACTGCTTGGCACGATTTAGGAATCCCGCCAAACAACGCTTGGCGCGTAGTACTTCTATATCAAATTCGTATGTACTTCTATATATACTCTTAAATCAATTTTAATTCAAGCTCTCATAGGATGCTAAATATTGCCACGATTTAATTTGCCGAGTATCAGAGCCAAATTGATAATTAATGGATCTTTTACATAACCGTATGACACGCGTGCCTGCGATTTTCGCATCTAGAAGATCTATCGACTGACTAGCCGGTATCGAACCCACAACCTTAAGCTTACGAGGCGGGCACGCTATCTCTAAGCCACCCCCCAACCGACTTTGTCAACAGATACAATTCAGTATTTTATTCATGTGATTATTTGTATTATGCAATTATTCTCATTAAAAAGGATCATCATAATCCACAGGAGGCGACTGCAGACATTATGCAATTATTCTGATATATATAATGTTCTGAAAAACACCAGATCCATTACCTTATAAACTTTAAGGAGAAGAGTTTGAGATTTTTTGTTAAGTTTTCAAAAATAAATTTGTCTTGAAATCTTAATTATGAGTCATCATTCGTTTTTAAATTTCAGTCTCTTATCTCCCTCATAATTTTTGAAGTGATAACTTCTTTAGGCGCGTTTCGCTGGAGAGTGAACTTGAATGATGCGTTTTAAAAAGCCAAGCTTTGTTACGCTCGAGTTTGTAACGTTCGTAATATTGGTAACAATACTACTGAATAATTAGTGTTTGATGAGTCGTGTATCGGATAAATTTGTGCAGCGAAATATAGAGCATAAAATGGACAAATAATTCTAATGATTACTATTTATATTTCCCCAAATCAAAGTGTAGAGAAAATTATCGAATTCATCACAAAAATTTAGTTGCCTACACCGAAGCCGGATCGGCTCTTCTGAACAAATTATCTGATTTTAAAGTGGAGATCTTAATGTAGATTTTTCAAAAGACAAATCAAAACCTTTAGTTGGTTTTTTAAAATCAAAATTCAATTTAATTATGTCAAATGATCTAAATGAAAGCACGACAAAAGACGGAACAACGCTTGACGGAGGTTTTTTTTTTTTAGATTTTTAAATAATTTTGAATCTAAAGTATTTATAATCTGTTTCAGCTACCATAAACCTATTGTTTCCTACTTAGAATACAATTAATTCACAAATATGATAGTATATTTCGCAAAAAATATTACTTTATGAGTACAGACATATGAATAAATAATTTTATATAACAATACTAATATAACCTTGTTTTTTATTCACATAACTAATCCCTGAAATAACATTACAAAATTTGAAGTTATCACTTCTATCGTGTGGTCATAAGCACATACACTTTTTTTTTTTTTTTTTTTTGTATATGCTTTCTTTTAATCACTTAAACATAAAAGAAATCAGTAATATCATCAAGACGAGTTCACTATGACGCAAGAACGAAAAGGGAGGCAATTTAATATGCAGAAAAAAAATGGAGAGTAGCGGTCACTGAAAGTTTGACATGGATGAAACAAATATACATCGATGGCGTAAGCAAAATGATATAACTTTTGCTTGCAAATGTTCAAAAGTCTTAAATAATTATTTTGCATTCTTCTATAAACATTCCTTTTTAAAAAATGGTGCATAACAAATGCATTGGATGGTACGGAAAGCGATAAAGTGTGGGAAATGGCAATGCCGGCACCAATTCCGAAGTCAGTGGCACACAATTGGAGATACAATTCATTTTTGAAACGTACAATACTGACGATTAGAGTAATTAATGGTGCATGTATGTGTTTGAAAGCCTTTAATACTAGTAAAATAAATTATTATTTCTCATTAATAATGTTTTTTAAAACTTTCTTAAGTATTGTTTATTGATGAAACTTTTACATAACTTTTTTTTTTTATTTGCTCTTAAAAATGTGTAGAGAATTGAGGGTGCGGTTATTTTTTCAGGAAAACATGTTGAGAACTTGGAGTGCAACTTAGAATCGAGTAAATACGGTACTCAGCACTTAATTTCAAACAGTTTTCACATGCAACAAAAGAGAGAATGTTTTATTAATGACGCATTATAAAGCAACATGAGGGCTACTGGCCATGGACCACGTAATTTGAACCATGGTCAAGTGATGAGAACACTTGCGCTGGCACCTCTTAACTAAACTACCACACCCCACCAACAGAAGGATGTTTCAGACGCGCACCAGACCCTCTATACGGCAGATCTTCAGTGGCACTAGGCTCGAACTCAAGACCATAATCACTAGCCTACCGTGGCCCCACAATAAAGAGAGATTTCGGATATAAAGTACCTTGCTAAGCAAAATTCTTTATGAATAACTTTCTAAAGACAAGAGCAAGTCAACTGCAAGAGCTATGAATAGTGCTAGTTTGATAAAACGGGGTATGACGCCAAGCAGCGATTGTTGAAGCCGGAATGGAATCCAAGATGGCGGCAAAGCGGTATCAAATCGTCAGGAAGATCATTTTAAAAAATTCTTTTGAAATACATTGAAATCTATTTCAAAAGAAGAATATAGGAAGAGATTGAGAATAACCAATATCAATCAATAAATAAATAATGAATAACAATATAATATAATAAAAAGTTACATGTACTAATATTTTAAGCAGTATATAATAATAATCTTATATAATTTAATAGTAATTATATATAATATTCAAATATTATGATTTAATAATAATTATTATATATAATAATAATCATAATATAATTTAATAGTAAAAAAATAATAAAATCATCGTATTGTAATATAAAAATTATTCACAAGAATATTCATATAACATAATAATTATAAATAAGCAACATAATATGTACCAATATTTATAAACAAATATAATAAAAAACAATTATAAATAACAAATATTATAGGATTATATTACATATATTATTTTTAAATATTGTATTTTTTATATTAATAAAATAATTGCATTATATTAACATTAATAAAGAATAGCAATTAAAAAGTACTAGAAACTTGCAATATTCCAAAAACTGCAAAAATATCAAGGTAACCATATTGTAATGTTATCACCCATCTTGGCGAACATAAACACAACTTGGCGCTTGCCCCGTGATATCAAACTAGTTCCCTATGAATATTTATATGCATGCTTTAATTAAATTATCCTTTTTTTTCTCCTTTAAAATGGGGCTGCAGAATGGTAATTAATATTGCAAATCCAGTACATTCCTCAGGAATTAGTTTCACTTAGGATTGATATCCACATAGGTGGATACCAATTGCCGCAATGTACTTTAAATGCCTAGTTCCCTCCTCAAAGGGAGGCACTTAAGCTCTGAAGATGCAAAATTGTACTAGGAACTTCATTTTGCAGACAGCACCCAAGTCAAACAGGCTCTCAAGGGTTCTTTAACATACCACATAATCATACATCACAGATAAAGTTGATTTTTTGAATGAAAACTGACGGGCCGGGGTCGAACATGCAAACTTGGGAGATAAGTCCAGTGCCTAACCAACTACACCACTCAAGCAGCATTACATAATCCTAATTTTTTCCATTTTTATGCAATTTAGAAATTATTTTACATCGAAGAAAAAATGTCACATTATTATACAATGAGAATACAAGACAAATATATATAATTTTAACAACACTTTATTTTTTTTATACTCTTGGCTGTGATACAAAATTATGCTAATTGTAAAATATACAAAAACTTGAATAACAATACAGAGTCATCTTATCACATACATTTTCATAAAAAGTAAACTCCTTTGCTGATAAAAACCTCAAACTCCAAATTGCAACCATTCTCCGTTACAAAGCACCTTTCTCGCATTCATATTAACTTTAAATTAGAATTTAAGCCACATTAAAATTGTATACTCCACAATTGCACATACACAGACAAAAAATATATATGTGTGTATAGATTTTATATAACAGATGATTTAAATGCTCTTGACTAAAAGAACAAGACACAAACAAAACATTTACAATACTAAGAGAAACAAATATTGCACTTTATAATATATATCAAACATAAGTTCAATCAATGTTCTTTTTTTTACTTAAAAATATAATAATTCACACTTTTTTAAATACAGTTCGTTCACTAAAAAAAATGGTTAGATATTAGTAGAATAAATCCAATAAATAAAATAAATATATTTGAGTTTTAAAATACATCTGTCAAAATAAATGAGCTCTAAATATAAAAAATAAGTACATGAAATTTGAGTAATAACATAAATGCAATCGAGATATTTTTAATGAGACCAGATTAAATACTCTATCGCACAAACAGATGATTAGAATCAAATACATTTTAAAATAGTCAATAACACAACATATTGCAGACTTAAAATCTTTATAGTAATTAACTATAAAACAGCAACTATTAAGGTTTAAAAACTTTTCTAATTTTCATATAATATTCAATTTGAAATATGGGAAAATTTGAAATTTCATTATCCTCATTAATAAAAATATTTAAGATATCAAATATACATGGTAAATAGGCTTACAAGAAAAATTTGTACTGCAGTGTTTTTAAAGGAACTGCAGAGAATCAAATTAGATATAAAATATTATTTACAAACTTAAGGATTAATGATTGCATACAACCTCAAATAATTTTGTTGGTTTTCCATGCAAGTTTTGAGAGATGCTGAAAGACTAGTTTTTGCTGCACATCAAATATTGTTTGACATTTAACATATATTACAATAATTGTTGACAGATAAGAAAAAAAAAAGAGAACAATTTCAAACAAAACAATTCATTTATAACTAATTTTTATGGATCACAACAAAAAGTTACGAACAGCAGAAAAAAATCAGAAAACAAGCCAATAAATAAAAAATCCTAATTGCATAATTTCTTTAAATTCAATTAAATAACTAATTATATTAAAAAATTCAATTTAGTTACAAATTGTGATTTTTAATATAATAAAAGCTCATTTAAAACCACTGTGGGATAAAAATCCAATTACATATTCATTTATTCAGGCACATATTTATACATTGACACCCAAGATCAAACACTACACAAAAAACATCAATACAGAGTTGACATTGAGACATATAAAGCATATTTAGGAGCATTTATAGCAGTTAAAATTTTCCTCACTAAAATATTGCATTGAATTTTTTTTCCCCAAAACTTAAAATTAAAATGTTTACATAAACTAAAATGCTGATATTGTCATCACTACTTCTTTTATGTACTGTATTGATATTAAATTCAATATAATTGTATTGAAATTAAAGAGTGATATGTAAATTTTAAATGCACCTTCACGAAAGAAAAAAAAATAGAGGGAATACATAAAACTAATTTGTGTTCTTTATGAACATTTTTCACTTATATATGTTCATATAATTTACAAACAAATCAACAAGAAAAATGAAATTAATTTTAATAAACTACACAAATAGGAAAAAAATGTGACTAAACAATAACACAAATATGGCAATAAAAAGTCCAATGCATTTGTAAACATATCAACAAGCACTAGCAATATCAATAACTTTGATTTTAAATGTTTACAATAACTATAATTTTTCCCCCTTTTCACTTAATATAAAATAGCTAATCAAAAGCAGATATAATTAGATATATGTTTAAAGTATCCTCTAAAAATTCCATAAGTAAATGTATATATGCACAAAACATTATCTAAATGTAGGCTTTTTTTATAAATAAGAAAATTAAATCAAAAATTATAATTTGCTAAGGAAAAATCGATTTTGATAAATATATGTGAACCAGGGAACAAAATCTTGTTTATACTCTTAGATATACTTTTTAAGTATAAAAATTATTTAAATTACTTTTAAATGTTAATAATAGCATTTCATTAAATAAGACTTAATGTCTAAAATATAAGTAAAATCAATTCTATAGCATTGGAAAAATAAAGCATTTCATGTTCCCCTGTTTATATTTATTCGATACAAAAGATTTTGCTACAAGAGAAGCAAAAACATCCAAAATATGACAAGCTTTTCGATAAAAATAGTTTTAAATACATATTTACGAACAGTAAATAATAAAACGCAATTTATAACAAAGAAATTTCACACATTTTCTTTAATTTTAAATCATTGCATGACAATAAATATTAGAAGAAAAATAATATTTTGAATTTTTCAGCAAAATAGGACTTTTTATCACAAAACACAATAAACTTAACAATAAAATAAACTTAGAAAAAATAACAACCATAAATTTAAAGTCTAGGAAACAATTACAAACATTATTCATTAAGTCTATTAGTAACATTAAATACATGCAAAGAAAATAGCTAAATTTAAAAAAAATCACAAATTCATCACAAAAGTACAAATGTTTCTGATTTGAAAAAATGGCACACTTTTTAATGAATTTCATATTACATTCAACTTTAAATTATTCAAATTTCACTAAATAATAAATTTATTTTGATTATGTTTAATACTTTTATAAAAATAACATATGCAAATATTTTTTAATACAAAAAAGTACATAAAAGATAACCCAAGTGTAAAAATGGGGGGACTATGTAAAAACTGGTCATAAGTACTTTATACAACTTTGGTATAATGGATTTGAAAATAGTCAAACTAGAAAGACTCAGTGGTGTAAGGTACACTCCCCGTAACCCACGCATCGCAGGGGGCCAGAACTCTAGGGGCCCCAAAGTCTATATTATGTAATAGCTTTGCAATGTTTTGTAAGATCCAGCTTGGGGACCAAAACCTGACTTTGCAGGGGCACTAATATTCTCGGTTAAACCACTGGAAAGACTCAAATTATTAACAAAAAGAATGTTTATCTCTCAACTTAAATAACTACTCTTTCATTTTAGAAAAGAATTCTAAAACTGTAGAAATATGTAATTAATCATTCATCAGCATATAATTTTCCATGCAAAAGTAATTAATACATATGAAAGTATCATTTTGTTTTTTCATATATATATCCATATAAATAACTGAAATTGTAATCATGCATGACACTGAAATTAATGCTGATTATTTTGTCGTAACATTTCCAATTATCTCAAAATTTAGGTCAGGCAAAAAAATTTTTAAATAACAGTATTTAACACCCCTTGCTTTTAAATAGCTTCTGAGAAGTATAAAAATAGAATTTTTAAAAGATTTATATTGAAAGATTTAAATATAAATTTTCAAGAAAGTCTAATCTGAATAAGGAAAGGATAAAATTTCAAACAGAATATTCAAAATCAAAATTAATTCTAACATATCAATACAGAAACCATATGTATCAAAAATAACTATCAACTGTCATACTTAAATAATGAAATTTAATTAATATTGCAACACACATTTCATAAATATTGTTAATTTATAAGTACTCAAGTATATATATATATTACAATAAGTTCACATTTCATTCAGTTATTCAATAACACATAATTTTCTCTTTACATCAAGAATATAATTGTCTAAATAAAAATCAAACTACCAAGCTTAAAACTATGCTTAAATATTTTCATGATTAATTAATAATTAAAAATCCATTAAGAATCAAAAACTAAATGCAAGTATAGAAACTTGGTCAAAAATAAAAATTATCTTAAGTTTATGAGCGTTACATATCTATTAAAAGCAATGAATACAATGCATAAAAATATAAACTTAATTTTGAAACTTTTTTTTAACTTTTAATTTTGAAAATTAAAATCTAAATTAAGAGATTACTAAAATAATATTATAAACACCATCTGAAGGTATTAAACCTGTATAATTTTTTATCTTTTATAATATACAGTTATAACTTTTAGTTTTATAATTCACTAAAATAATAAGTTAATTGTAATTTATTACTGTATTTTAATACATGTACAGCAATTCAGCCATAAAAATTTGCAGCACTCATTCATAAAAAATTTTCTGTTACTTAAGTTTTTTTATAATTGTAAAATATAAAATTTATCCTTAAATAAATAAGTACAACATACAACAACAGCTGTATGTAAAACTCACACTAGCTAAAGTTTTACAAAATACAACCAAAATAATGACTAATACGAAAGGATTAAAAGAAATACAGCTTATGTCCACAAGTTACACACAAACTACATAAAACTAAAAATAAAATTATAATAAAGTGATTTAAACAGTGAAAATTAATGAAGCTCTTAACATTTTGAAGGGAAAAAATGACTCAATGACAAAGAACAAAATAGCAATAATATATTTCAAAATACAAAATTAAAATGTACGAATTCTAAACATTTCCAGATTTATAATTTCAATTATATAATTTTTTTTAAAAATTATATAAATTATAATACACATTTTTAACCCCTTCGCAAGCAGTAATCACAAATTTTTAAAATGTAGACAAAATATCTTGTTTTTGTCCATGATAAGGTCATACATTAAATAAACTTACAAAATTTTTGTGCTTTTCATATTTTCTTTTTGAACATTTTAGTTCCAATTTGTAAATTGCAATATAAAATACAAAAGAAAAGTTAATTTTTATAATTAATTGCTTAAGAAGGAGTTAAATTAAAATCAAAAATGTCTCAATTTTTTTATGTATATAATTAGTGTCAATCTATTCATAGCACTCAAAACTTTTTGATATAAAATGTATGAATGAAATTAATTCAGTAACTGCAAAAATTAGCACCGTTTTTAAAGAATGTTTTTTTAAACAATACATGCAATAATGTTTAAACATAACTCTGTTACAGTAACACATACTTAAATAAATTAAAATTGATATTTTAATTAGTCCCAATACCAAAGATAAGTCCATTTATTGAACAAATTTGAGCTTTGTTAACTAGATTTGTCTGGACAAGTTTGGCTTGATTCTAAAGAAAGAAATTCATCTTTCCGTGCAAAATATTCATCCAATCTGTCTTTTGCATACCTGAAAGAAAGGAGCATTTAGATAAAATTACATAAAAACAAAATGCCTTTAGAGAGAAACAATTTTCAAACTATGTCATATTACTTAAAAATAAAACACTTCATTTTCTGTTCATAAAGGGATCTTGTTATATTAATATTGAATTTTTGCTAATTTATCAACTTAAATATCTTTTTGACTACTGGTACTACTTTAAAAGAATTAAATTTCTAAATGTAATAATTTCTAAATGTAATAAAGTATAGTGTTTAAAATTTAAAAAGCACGTTAATTATTAATTAAAAAAGTTAATTGATATATAAAAAGTAACTGTCAAATAAAATAACTAAATAACAAACAAATTATTTTAATGTGTGTGAGGGATGAATCTGACACTATACAACAACAAATTTTCAACATTTGGTACCAATCTTGTCAGGTTTAACTTTAAATCTCCTCTGTTAATAGTGTCCAGTTTTTTTTTTTTTTTTTTTGCTTTGGAGATTGGCAACTGTGCTGAAACTCCTCACAAGGAAAAGCAATTAAAAACACACACACTTTCTCACAATATTTCATAATTCAGGACAAATAACAGGTTTGCCTTTAAAAGCCAAAATTGCTGACATCCATTTCTAAACATTAAGATCTCTGTCAGTGCTTATTACGATCAGTTCCTATTGTAATGCCACATTTTTTTTTCAATGTGACCATATTATTCATTGCCTACAGTGGTATTACCATAGTCAAAGCATTCTCAAACCTGGTTTCAAAATCTGAATAAAACACATTTAAATGTTAAACATAGGTTAAAACATCCTGACAGTTTGTTTGTGACAAATTGAGAAAATTTGAGACTTCCAGTATTATACTTCCTTAGCTTAACTCTGGAAAGAAATGCTGAAATGATTCTTGTATTAATAAAATTTATGCTGTCACGTTGTAAGTGTAAATTAATGTCATTAAATTTAGTAAATATATCTATTAAATAGGTAAAATTAGGTTTCCACTTGATTAAATTTTCTTTTAAAATTAAAATCATGGTTTGATTTAATGAGAGCCACCATCGTAGACCCCCATTTACACCACAGGGAACCTTAAGTTATTTTTTTGCTGGTGTGGACCCCTTGCAGATTGTCATAAACCCCTGGGGGTCTATAAAGACCAATTTGGAAATCACTGGTATAACATAAGAGGGGAAAATAAGCCTTCATACAGTAAAAACTTTGTTATTGCTTCTGGATTATTTCCAAGTATGTAAAACAAGTCAGAAATAGTATTCCTGCCAATTGTTGATTCTATAATAGCAAAAGCTTATATTTCTAACGAAATTTCCGAAAACTGCAAACAGAAGAAAACAGTTTTACATGAACAACTGACAAAAATATTTATGTGAATTTCATTTTACCATATGTTAAACAAATAGATATACATTAATGGTCAAGAAAAAATTATGTACTGTAATACCACATCCTTTAATTCTTCTTACAAACAAACACATTCGTTGTAGAAAAAATATTAATAATTCATGCGATGAAAACAAAGTTAAAATAGAAAAATACATTAGAAATTAACTTATTAACAAAATTTCTTGCTATGTTATATGTGCATTTTTTTTACGTAAATAAGCTATCAATGTTTTAAATTATTGCATTAAAAT
This sequence comes from Trichonephila inaurata madagascariensis, assembly GCA_019973955.1. Taxonomy (NCBI): domain Eukaryota; kingdom Metazoa; phylum Arthropoda; class Arachnida; order Araneae; family Nephilidae; genus Trichonephila; species Trichonephila inaurata. Next base: position 42,523 of record BMAV01006422.1, read on the forward strand.
AACTAAATTGCTACCAAGACACAGTTAATGTTCCTTCTCTCAGATTCTGTAAGATTAATTTTTTCAATTAAAAGAGATCTCATGATTAAGTATCAAAACAAATTACCATATTTATTCGAATTTAAGACGCATGTTTTTTCCAATATTAAAGCTACCGAAAATCGAGAGCAGCTTAGAATCATATTTTTAAAAAAATGTGTTGGATGGGGCAATTAGAGCAATTACAGTTTCTACACTATTTTTCATTTTCACAAAGACTCGTTGAGAATTTGGGGTGTGTCTAAGATTTGAGTAAATACGGTATATCAACAGTGATTTTCTGTGATCTCTTTAACCCCTTCGGGACGAATGTCCCAAATGTGAGCCAGCACAAAACACCGTCAGAGGCCAAATGACTCAAGAGTGAGACAACGTGTTTCTTATCCATAGGCCGAATGACTAACCAGTGAGCCAGGCACCTGGAACGTTTTGTAAGCTCAGTTTTTTGGCAATAGATGGCAATCTATGTCCATAAGATTTGAGATACAGAGAGATCTGACCTTCTACTCAAAATGAGAGAAATATTAATCACATACACATGGTTTTATTTTATAAACATAAAGAGAAGAGAATGTCTTCGAATAGAGTGCTTTACAACTGCTCTTGAAATGAACATGTGGATTTTGTTTATAGTAAAGATGAGAGATTTATTTTTGCTAAAGCATTTGATTTGGGTTTGCAGACTAGTTTTTAATGGATGATTAGATCTGACAAAAAAAAAAATTTTTTTCTTACTTTTTTACAAGATTGACTTTTACAAATGCTGACAATAAAATGTTTAAAAACTGTACTTAAACATAAAGTGGCTTAAGTAAATAAAGTATATTAATACGAAATATATAAAACACATGTCGTTCATATAATATACAGAAAAATATTGAACAACGAGTTTATATTTTGGAACTTTTATGGATTCAGGCTTAAATACACAAAACCCTCCGGCCTGTGAGTGACACTCGCGATGGAAACCTCTCGCAAGTGTTTCCGTCCTTCATCCCTAAAGGGTTAATAGTGCCTTAACAGTTAAAAATACACATTATCAAAATTTACTTATAATATCTTTTCATCTGATATAAAATTTATCCATCAGTTTCAAATGCAATATCTCCATTTTCCTTAGCCAGTAAGATCAAAATAGCTCTCACTTTTAAAACTGACACAAATTATAATGGAAATCAGTTACTGACAATATTTGATTGGTCACAACTGGTCTATCAAAAATTAAATAACTTTCTTAGTGGTTTTTTAGAAATAAATTTTTTGAAAATCATTTTTTTCATTATACAAAATAGTTTTAATTCTAAAATTTGATAATTTTCTTAATAAATCCTAAATGAGCCATCAAGCACCACTAAAACTAAAATAATTGCTAAGCATTGTTGTGGTGGTGGTGGTGGTGGTGAAACTAATCCCCATCTAGTCTAGTTTCACTAGACCAGATCCATGAGCCAATAAATCTGCACAAAGTCGAAGAATAGCAGGGAAGAAGCAACAGCCTCCTCACAGTAAAACCCCAGACATTACAGAATGTGCTGAGGAGAAAAAGAACTGATGTCACATTTGGTGCAAATTGGGAAGCTTCTTTTGCACACCTTCAAAATTCATGCACCTCAGGTGACCAGTCGAAAATTGTGAGAATGCCATCTGATAAGATCTGGAAACCTTCAATGATATGGCAGATCCAGGATGTCTTTGAAAGTACTATGGGTGTACAGAAGGGACAACCCAGGTTCTATATAGTAATTCTTTTGCCCTGGAGTAGATCTCGGTCGACACAAGGACCATGTGGTCTTACGAATTCACAGGATCGCTGGAAGCCTCCTTTGCAAGGTCATCTGTTTCTTCATTCCCGGGCAGGCCTACATCAGAAAGGACCCACTGTAGATGGATATGGTGCCGATCTGAACGCTGTTGAAAAAGATGTAAAATACTCCTGCTGGTGCTGTTGTTGATAGATCGCCAATTCGATAAATACTGGATGGAGGATTAGCAGTATGTCAAGATCCAAATTTCAAAAAAAGCTTGGTCTTGTATGTTGTTAATTAATGAAAGACCCCACATGATAGCTATTAGCTCTGTTCTGGAGACAGAAGCATGGTCAGCATTTCTTCTCTGAATTTTGATGATGCAGCCAGGTAGTTAAATTAAAACTCCACTGCCAGTAGTGTTTGTCTCTCCCTTACTGTCATCAATATAGATCTTGATTGCATCCAGTAGAACCCCATCAATCACCTCCAGAGCCAATTGCTTAAGAAGTTCGGGGTGGTCAGACATTTTATAAGCATTGTTGTTGTTACTAATACCACCTGATAGGCAAAAGCCAAATCGAGGCCCACAAAATTCATCATGGTAAAGGGCTAAGTGACGCCTGTCGTAAACCGTAGCTTTAAGCACCATTCAGGTGACAGTATAATTTGGCCTGTTTCCATCCCAATTTTGAGGGGGTGGGGGTGGTCAGGGGCCTGCCACCTCTCTTCTCTTTCCCCAAACCTCTTGCGAGAACTTGGGGCGCGCCCCCCCCCCCCCCCTGCTGCATAGGCACTATACACTTACAAACATCCATCTCTTCTCCAGGATTAGAACCCATGCCCTATGGCACAGTAGTCAGCATTGCTACCCACTATACTGGATGGGTAACTTGTTAAGCATTAATTTCAGTATTTAAAAAATCAGTTTTTGTAACATATATTTTTGCACAATACAAAAACACCTTGAGAGGGTACTAACATGCAATATTTCATTTCATCAGCAAATCACATTAATAACATCAGTTTAATTTTAAAACATACAACATATCTCAAGAGGGAAAAAATCCTGTTTTGAGAAGCAAGTTTGAAACTTAAATTGTAACAAGGACAATAATGGAACTATATTTACCCTAAGAAGTCGAAATCCAAAGTGGAATGTGCAGACTGTATTAAGCCCCATGTTCCCCATAACAAATGAGCAGCCTGAAAAAAAATTTACTAAATATTTCTGCCATAAAAATATTTTGTTTAAATATTTTAATATATAATAACAAATATACCAAAGCAAACTTGTTGACTTGAATATAAAAGTCTTCCACAATCTCTTCAGTAACATCTTCTAAACTTTTGTCGTTTTCTAAGTACCATGCTTCTAAATATTCTTTGAGCCATCGCATTTGAAATTCTTTATCTGGGTATAGTTTTGGATCAAATTTTTCAACACCTAAAGTAAACAATATACAAATAACTTAAAACTCATTGTTAATACAGGTAGAAAAACATTGTAACAAAATATTAATAAAATTTGAAATTATATCTAATTAAATAAAAAGAAATTTGTATATATTTACAAAAAAATTGTTTCAACTAATGGATAAAATTTATCCAAAAAAAATATAAAGTTTTAACACACTAACAAAATCAATTGTTTAACACAATCAAAATAAATATTTCAATATTTATAAAAATACTTATTATTTGCAAATATATATAATGATATACATGTGAATACTTACAATAAAATATACATATTGATATAAATTTCTCAGTTTTTAAATAAAAAATAAGCTTTTAAATCATATAAAATAATTTATCATAATAGAAAATGAATTTTTGTAGAATAACTGCAAATTCAGAAAAAGACTGTTTATATTTTAGAAAGAACTAGGCTGTATGACTTAGTTGGTCTGGCAATGGTCTCATACGCATAAGTCTGTAGGTTCACCTTTTGTCCAAGTCGGATTTTCATGATGCAAAAAATTAGTTTATGTTGTATGACTATGCAGGATGTAAAAGATCCCTTGAGTGCCAGTTTGGCTAGAGTGCTCTTAAACTCAAACTCAGTGGTGCAACAGCCCACGAGGGGTAGGGTCTACTCTGCCCATCCCAGTATTTATGTGACCATTGGGTGCTGAGGTGTATGAGCAGATGTCCTGATCAGGTCAGTCTGAAGCAAGACCCCTAGTGTTTAAGTCCCCAAGCAAGCTTAGTAGTCATTTATTGACCTATTGCAGTAGGAATGAAAGGCTGAGTTGACCTTGCCCAGCCTGAAAATAGAACCTGGACCTGTGGTGTGGAAGCATGATACACTACCACTTGACCACTGGGCCATAGAGTGCTCTTGGCAAAATTAAATTCCTGGTACAGTTTTGCATTGGCAAAGCTCAAGTGTCTACCTTTGGGGGGAAACTGGGCATCAAAATTACTTGCAATGATTAGTATACCACCTATATGGTGTTGCACTAAAAAAGAGATACCAGCTCTTGGGGAATGTACTTGGCCTCTGTAATGGTAAAATACCACTCCACAGCCCCATTAGAAAGAAAAAAATTTTAGAAATGAAATAAACTTAAATGTTCAAGTGCTATTCCTTTTCTTCACAAAAAAGAAACAAATCTCACTTAGTTTTGCGACAGAACAGTAGCGCACACAGGAATTTTTCAAGGGGGGTCTGGGGTCAAAAGTTCACCAAACTTGTATCATGCTCCTTTTGATTTTGTCGATTTTAGGGAACAAAACACAGTAAAAAACTAATAATTGAATAAATAATTAGCATTGATTAATAAAATTAATCATTAATAATAAATACTTAGTTAAATTTTACGTACTATGTACTTAGAATTATAATCAATCGGAAAAAAAATCAAGGGCTTTGGGGGGGGTCCGGACACCCAGGACCCCTCCCTTGTGTGCGCCACTGCGACAGAGTTCCATATATATTTATCAGATTTAAAAAATGAAGAGTTTTTTTAAAAAATTCAATGAATATGTTAAATAAATGTAAAATGATAACTTACCTGCAAATTCACAAAAATGATTGCCGATGTCAAAAGCTTGATAATTATAGTCAGCATATTCATAATCAATAAAAGTTACCTCTTCTATAAAGAGAAAAAATTCATAATTATTAAGATTTCATAAAATATAATTCTATATATCAGTGATACTAGTCAGTAACTCTTAATTTTTTTCAAAGATAATACAATGTAATATGAAATATACAACAGATGAATGCCATTACATGTGATGGCACATTTCGACTTTATTATTACTTTAATTATATTCCTAAACATATAAAAATTAATGTTATAACTGTTTAAAAAGATCCAAAAAATACTAAGGCTCTTAACCCATAATGAGCAGCAAAGTATTAACTATACAATAATTTTTTAATATGCGTGAATAATGTTCATAAATTTAAAAAAAAAATAATATTTTTATTCATTTGAATGAATTTTTCCTTTTAATAAAAATGTAATAAGTACAAATCCAAGCAATATGCTTATTTTGTAAAATTAGTCCCCATCCCACTTTATGCTATGTTTGAATTTTTTTATCACAACAGAAAATACATTTTCATATTTTTGCTAGCATTTTTAAATTTGGTATCTTATTAATGATAATTTCTGCCATATAATTCTTAATCTTATAAGGAGGGTAAATATTTAAGATTTTATATGAAAAAGTTTCCAAAAAATAAATTCTCTTTTTATCTCAATGATAAACCTCTTCCAAAATTTATAAAAATCTACCAGATATCAAAAAAAAAAGAGAGAGAGAGAAATGTTGGGATTTAATTAGAAACATAATGATGGGGTGGGGGTGAATACTTTACAGAAATTGCTTTTGAATTGAAGAAATTTAAATAAGAATATTCAGTTATTCATAAGTAAGAGAATTTCACACTCCACCCAAAAATCTATTAAGTAATTTAAATGTCAAAGAAATTGATATAAATAAAATTTTTAAAAGCTACATTTTTTAAAAAATCTACTATTATTCAATTTTTATTTCTTGACATATGACCAAGTTTCTAACTATAGAGTCTGGTACTTTTTAACATTGTTTTCACTGTAGTAAATCATAAAAATTGAACATAGAACACAACAATTACATTTATGTACATAAAACTATTGTACAGCATAATGCAAAAATTACATAATTTGAACACACTGTGAGCAAAAACACAACATGAAACTACGGAATATGTAAAAGCAATACATACAAAAATGAAATTCAACACACATGACATTTGAAAATTGCTAATTACTGGCATAAATGTTGATATTTGCATGTTGTGTAGGTCATAAACCAAGGGAAGATATAAATACATGTCAATTGAAGAAACAGAAAGAAAAAAACTTTAAATTTTTATGATACTTATAAATTTTCTACAGAATATAAATGTTTTAATATTTTTTTATTATTTCTAAATATTAGAAGCAATACATGAGAGTGAATTCTATAGCAGAAACAGAATTTCTACTTCATTTATGTATATTTTGTCTCACTTACCCTTTTCTTTATTGTAAATGATGTTTTTCAATAAAAGATCATTATGGCTGAAAACAACAGGCGATTCTAATTTAACTAATTCCTCTTTTAATGAATTGATTTCAGCTTCCAAGACATTTTTAGGCTTAATAAGACTCTTATACCTAGGAAAAATAAAATATAAATATGAAAAAGTAATATACTTATACAATACAAAAAGAAGCAAAATAATGTTTGTGATCCGAATTTTTATTTATTTATTTTTTTTTTTTTTGTCCAATTTATACATAACAAATCTAATGATACATTAGAAATAAGATAAAGACTAGATGTAAAGATTATAATGCCCAAGAAATATTGCAAATAAATGCAAACTCTTACGCACTTTCTAATAATTTATCAAATTTGATATTGATTGATTACATATGCTTTAATTAAACTTATACAGATCACACACTGAACAAATTATCAGACAACCATAAGTTTCTCTAAAAGCCTTACTTTTAATAAATAGATTTAAATTTAAAAGTTTCAATAAAGTTATATTTATTTAATATTTCATACACAAAACATACATTGAAATGAAAGTAGCTATAAAATGTAAATACTTATTAAAGAAATATTGAATATTTATAAAATTATCAAAAAAACTGGAAATTTAGAGTAAAATTACTTTGATCAAAACAAAAGAATTTTTTGAACCATTCCTTGAGATGAGAGAACAGTACAAAAAATTGTACTGCGTTAAAAATATAGTATTTAAGTAAAAGATATTAGTATTAGAAAATTTTAATAAAAATAATTTTACTAAGTATATATATCTTTTCTTTTAAGTAAATAATTAAATTTTGGTAATTACGTACTATCACAACCATGCAAATTTTCAAGATAACTCACCAAATTGGCAACCGATTTCACACATATCATAGGCACTAAATTAACAATTGTGTGCTTTGTTTCATATTTCTGTGATTGCCACCATTCTAAGTCTAACAGTTTGTTGATATGGCAAATTTGAACACTAAAATGTGAATCTGGGATTTACCGAGTTCTGAAATAATATTTAATCATAAAACTAAGAATAAAACTAAATTAAATAAAAATTATTCTTTTTCTTTCATTGATTATCATTTATTTATAATTATTATTTTTCACATAGTACTTTTCAACTATGTGTTCCATATTCTTGTCAGCATTTTCCCTTTTCAAAAACAGCACAGTTTTATTCCAAGTCGCCAATATGGTTTCAATAGTACATAGGATTAATTCAATGTTGCCAATATGGCTGTGATAGTACATAAGTATTTTTACTTTTTAAAGCTGGTTTATACAAAGCAGAAGAAAGATATTTTTCAATTAGGACAATGAACTTTTTCAAGGTAATGAATTATAAATTTTAAGATGAATCAAATAATAATAAAAGTTACCAAACCCTACATTCTATGAAAGAGCAAAACATATTTTCTAAAAAAATTATATCTGAAGGAAGGAAGGATTCGATCTGGGTACCTTCCATTCCGTAAGCAAATACTTTATCGACCACGCCAAAACCATCATCTTCACATGATGTATGGTACTAGTTTATATAGATATCACACTGCCACATACTCCCATGCCAGTGATTCGGCGAATAGGCAAATGAACGATGCCATATTCGTGGCGAGTATGTAAGCAGTTGCGTCACTTTGTGGACTGCGTCATTTGTGTTACGGCTTAATTGCGTCATTTGTGTGAGACGGCTTTAAGAAGTAACGGCTTATTTGCGTCAATGTTTGACGGCTTGGTTGCTTTTACAGTGGATAGATAGCGCCACAACTGCGCCGCGTGAAGGGTGCAGTTCTTTTGTATGGCCAGGGTCACCAATGAAGGAAGATTCGATCTGGGTACCTTCCGTTCCGAACGCGAGTACTTTATTGACCACGCCAAAACGATCGTCTTTAAGTGATGTTTGGTACTAGTTTATAGATATCACACCGCCACATATCTAAAGGAGAGTGTAAATTTACACATATACTAAAGTATTATTTGCAATTATAAGTGATTACTTTCATATTTACCTTTCATCTTTTACAGGATCAGGAAAAGAATCTGGTATGAGATGTAGATATTTAAAAAGTATAGGAAAGAGACAAGGCTGAGGAATCACTCCATTCACATTTGATCGAACGCTATGCATTTTGGCAAGTCTTCCAGCAATTAATCTAAATTATAAGGGGAAAAAACTAAATTAAAAAAATTATTTTTGAAAAATATTGTTAACAATTAATGATAAAAATAATATTTTCAATCAAATGATTAAATGAAAATTTAAATATCGTTTCTTTTTCTTTCTAACTAAAAAATTCAGCACTCTTTTTGGCAAGATTTTCTTTTAAACTTTTGTTACTCATTTGACTTTCTTTCATCCACAATAATTTCTACCATTAATATTTTTGAGAAAGAAATAATATTCATTAAAACCTTTAAATTTACTAGTTCAGTTATGCGATAATTACAATGATTTAAAGTAACAATATTAGTAATAACAGTTGAAAAGTACCAATCTACAGTAGAGCCAAAATTAACTGATATAAAAGAATAAAATTTAAACATGACTTTTCTTCCAAAGGACATTAAAAATTTATATTCAAATGAATCACATTTTGATATAATATTCAAAACAAATATTAACAGTATTTGTGTAGTATCTCATAACCTTATTGATAGAAATAACCAAAAATAAGAAATAAACCAAATTCTAGTAACTCAACATCAGTACTTGACACTTTTTTCAGACTTTCTTCATCTTAATTTTAAAATTTTAAAATAGTATTGTAGGATTTTACAACAAAAAAAGAAAATGTGATAGAATTACTTTAAGAGTTTACAATTTTATCTCAGTAGGGTAATTGTTCAAATTTGCATGGTGAAGTTATATTTCAGAAAACAGACAACAAATATTTGGAATTAGAAATGCTAATTTGTTTAAAACAGTTGCTACCTTTTACCACAGCAGTATAATTTATATATGGTACTCAAGTTATTCATTAAATTGTGTTCAAACTTCCACAAAAAAATCATAGACCATATTTAAAGTTCACAATTGCTAAATCAAAAGGTAACAAAAATTTAAAATATTACAAACTGGTAGAAATGTATTAAAAAGACTTCATTTTGTAAATCTGGATTCTTCTTACGTGAAAGAGTTGTCCAACTTAGTCAACAAGATTGAAAAAATACACAAGTACCATATAAATGCATAAAAGTTATAAATAACACAGTGAGCTAGTAATTAAAATCATTTTAAATATTATGAAAGAAAAAGTCAAAATACTTTAAAATACGAAAAAAAGATCCAAATCTATTTCCAACTAAAAATTAAACTAAGAAGTTTAAAAACCATGTACCTTTTGCATTTCTCATATTCTAAAAACATAATTGTTTGAAAAGAAATTTTCTTAAATTTAGTCTCTGAAAAGAAGTGAAATTAGTATTCAAGCTACAAAAAAATTTATATTAAAAATAATTTCCAGATATATGTTCATTAAAGCTCTCTATATATATAACATTATATTCATTTATTTAAAATGATCAAATTTAAATCTACTAAATTAATTAATTTATTAATTAAATTATTAATTTACATATTTATTAATTAAATCATATTAAGAAGAAGTCCATTTTAATACTGTATTAAAAGTTTAAATTAGTTCACAAAATAAATTCCAAAGAAATTCTCTTATAGACTTTTCCACCATCCAAAAAAAGTTAAAATATATATTTTTTAAATAATCTAACAAGACAAAAAAATTTTTAAAAACATTTAATTGTCACAAATTTAATAAAAATGAATATTTTAACTAATTATTAAATAATATTTTTTCCAAAAAAAAAAAAATTCATACTTTGAAATATCAGGATCTCGAACCATCTTTGTGTCTAATACCTCACCGGGTGAAAAACCATAACAAAGTCCATTTATAAATGCACAGTGCAATGGTGCACACAACCCTGCTTCACACATCATTTGCATATTACGAACTTCCAAATCTCTATCAATAAAAAGTTCTGTTTTTTCCCCATAAACTCTAATCAATAAAGCTTGATCAGGGTTATCTTTTAAGTAACATTTCACCAAGTGGTTAGTGATTCCATTTTTGAAAAGCTAGAAAGAAAAAATAATTTTGAGAAGAAAATGAAAGCAGTTTAAGAGCATTACAGATCCAATGTCTACAGAGAAATTTAAAATCGTTAAATACTGTTTAGCAAAACTAAACTCAAATTCCATTTTATTTTAAAATTCTCTCATTTTTCTTTCATAATATTCATATCAAGGTGAGTTAGCAAGTCTAAATGAAACAGTCAACAATTTTGCCTCATCAATTACTCTTGATTAATCGCACTGTAAAACTTCCCCCTTTAAAAAATTAAGTTTGCTTTCTTGATTTCATATAAGTTCGTTCAGGGCCAGCTGTAGCAGTTTTGCCGCCACGGAGAAAAATGGAAAATGCCGCCCCTCTCTCCAATGTGCCACCTCTCTGTGTATATATATATATTTAAGTCTTAAAAAATTCAGAATGACGAATTATTCAGAATTATTTCAAATGAGTGAAATGAAAGAGAAGGAATCGTCTATTTCAGCAAGCCAATTTCTTCGAAAAATGGTCTACTAATGGTGGAGATCACAAGCGTTTTTAACTTACAATAACTACACTCAAGACTAAAATAAAACATCTCCTGTGGCTCTCTATCTACCAAAACCTCTTGTTATCTTTGTCCCCTTTTGGATAGCTGAAATCAGATATCGTAAGGGTGAAAGGAATGTCTGTTGGGACCTCACTCCGGGACAGGGAGAAAGTTACTTGTGAAAGATGTGTATAAACATAATTTTCATGCTTTAACATATACTCCTTACCACGAACCCTTCAAGTTTCAACACAAAAGAAAACTGTCATTAAATACACAAAGTACAAAATAAAAAAATAAGATACGTTAAATGAAATACCGAATTCACACCCAATATTTCAGAAAAAATATCAAATTTTTTGTAACAAAAAAAAATATTTTTCAAATTTGATCCAAATGCCGCTCCGGGCAGGGGTCCGGTTTGTCCGGCCCTAAAGCCGCCTATGGTTCTTTTTTCCTCCCTGAGACACAAAATTGAGTAAGACACAAATGCATTTTTTTAAAACTTTTTGAATCTTTTCTTTTAGTTATGGTTTTCTTTTAGTTATTTAATTATACATATATGCACACATAATTTTATTTATAAATAAAATTATATAAATATATAATTATAAATAATACATGTTTGAACATAATTCTGCTTTTATATATGATAAACAGTAAGATAAAGCAAAGAATAGGGTGTTGATTGGAATTAGCAGTAGGGGAGACCTGTGTACCTAGGGCCACCCTGTTTTATTTGAATAATATTTAGTTCTAAATTTTATAACTCAGTTGGGTGAGTGATAACACCAATTCCTACTTTGGGATTCATTTTGAAATTTTGCAAAAGAAAGCTGTGGCAAGTTATAAATTAAAAATAGTTTTACATGGTCTAAAGTAAAATTTTGCAGTTCATCTCTTTTTATTGTTGTACAAAGATAAGTCAAATATTTTTCTTTGAATTCTAGTACATAATTTTGTTTGTAACTTTAAAGTACTAAATTAGATTTTAAATAAATTCCCTCTCCATCTGGGTTTTTCTGCAGAAGACATTTTGTATGAAATTACCTAGTCTTGTACCTAGGGCCACATGGTTGCCTTGTACCTAGGGCCGTGGCTCTAGGTACAATTGCCATTATAATATTCTTGTTATTATTTTATTAAAACAAGTTTTTATAATATAAGGAAAAAAGTGGCCTTAATTATCTGAACCATTTTGATTTAGTCAAGTTTTTTACTATAATTGGATGTTATTTAAATGAGAGGAGTGTATATTTTCTGAAACTTTCAATATGCTTGATTTATAAAAAATATTTTTGCTAACATTATTGTTATTATTCAGGATTATCATTTTGTTTACACAAACATAAGAATACATTTAATAAAAAAAAATTCTTTATAATTATAAAAACAGAAGCATAATTCTAAATAATTTCTAATAAGCATAATTCTCGAAGTAAATCCGACGGAGGTGGCCGAAAACCAGGGAGAGGTAGAATCTTGAAAGACACCCCAGAAAAGGAAGAAATCAAAAATATCATGCTATTAAAATTGCCAAAGGAAAGAAAAAAAAAACTTGTAAAAAAGCCTGAGTTTGAAATTAAGGCAACTTCATACAAAGAATTATCAGATATTGAAGATTCTCATTCCACTGATGATGCAAATTCTACAGGAGCTGATGTATGAAATACTATTGAAAAAGGGGAGATTTTTGTTTAACAAAACAAGGCAAAAAAATTGAACATTTTTATGTGGCAGAAATAATAGATGTTAAAGAACACTATAGTGTTAAATTTCTGAAGAATATTGCTCGTTCAAATAAGTTTCTTTACGACAAAGAAGAAACATTGTGACAACAGAAATATTGTGCTCAAATTGCCCAAACCACAATCTGTTGGTGCTTCAGAGCAACAATGTATGCAGCTCACTTTTGTATATAACCAGTTTTTTAAATTATAATGTTGAATGAAAATACGTGTGTAATTCGTTAATAATTTGGCACATTGCAAAAAAATAGTTGCATGATAAATCAATATGTTAGCTAATATTAATTGTTTTATTAAATTCATGTGTGTATGTTTGTTTTCTATTGATTACAGAGCGAAACCTAAGTTTTAGGGAAAGGTCCTAGGTACAATAGCTGCTGGTCCTAGGTACAATGATGTCATTGTACCTAGGGCCATTTTTGAATTTTTTTAAAACCTTTTATTTCACAGAATTTATTATTTTAAGTACTTACATTAACTCCTATTTCATGGTAGTTAGTATAATGATGAAAGCATATCAGTTTCACATTTTTTAAAGAAGCCAGTGGCTCTGTTTTCGTGTATTGAAAAAAGGTGGCCCTAGGTACACAGGCCTCCCCTACTCAGATTTTATGGCATAACAATCACATTCAAACTAACTGTTTAGTTTGGTAACTTTGATGTATTGAAATGCAGAACTATTTTGATTACATCATATGCATCAAATTCTTGATTTCTATTCATTGTTTTATGTCAACAGGCTTTAAAAAAAAAAAGGAGACAATTTTTTAGGAAAAAAACATTGTGTAATGCTTTTAAAAAATTTACTAACTGGATTTCTAATTCATTGGGTTTACTAAATAGCACAGGGTAGGGGGTTTTTTGTTGTTTATTAATTATTGTGAAAAGTACAGCAAAAAAGTGGTTTATTAGGCAATTTGTAGCAAAAAAAAATACCTGTGATAAAATGAAAGGGTAAATATTCAATTTAAAATATCAAATGTTCAGCTTCCAAGGAGATTGATTGAAAACTATTTGATTGAAAAGAGTTAGATTTTATTTAGATGCTTTTATTTATGCCATATAAGAGGAATATGTGAGGGCCATAACAGAAAGTCTGCGAGAAAGAATAGTCGGTTTGATGAAAGTAAATTAAGTATGATATAGACTTTAATGATGGCAAATATGGTTTCAAAAGGTCAATAATGGCCAAATAATTATATTTTAAAATAATCAAAATTTCTATTTTATGTTTTAGATTGTGTTTGGTGATAATATATCTAATTTCATACGATTATCAATACACATCTCAATAATTTAGCAACCTATGTTAGAAGTCACCAAAAAATCCCTTATTTCATCAAGAGAACTCTACACTTATAGCACTTGTACTAATATTAATATGAATTTTTTCACAAATAATCATCTTTCGTACATTTTTCAACAATTCACTATTTTGTAGCATATTTTGTGTATAACATTTAAACTTATTGTTTGTCAAAATCATTATTTCCAGTTATAACTAGTATGTTACACAAATGATTTTCAATATTTACCTCAAAAGCAATATTGCCAGATTTCCAACTTTTGACCATATTAATGACAGATACAGCTCCCTCACATAATGATGAAAATGAATCATTGGACACAATTATGTCCAACCTGTTAATTGTACCATTTGAATTATTCGGCATTGTATATGAAGATCACTAACCAATTGATATGATGAATCTGAAAATATTAAAAAAAAATTATCATTTCTAAAACTAAATTGTCCTCAATTTTTAGTTTCGATGGTTTTAGTTATTTAATTTCAATAAAATACTTGTATCAAAAACTTTTATAATGCATTGTAAGTGGTTTGCTTGCCACAATTTCTGATTGATAATTAATGATTCATTTTGATAATTTACATTTCATCAATTTTAATCATCCACCATATTTTTATAATTTATTTTAAAGTACTATGTAAAAACTTTAAAAAAAAAATTTTCTTATGTTTGTAATGAAACATAGTTCAAATATACAAGCAAGATGTTTCGGATATAAATAATTTCTAAGTTAAAGGTCAGCAGACAATTATTTCTAATGTTTACTTGAAAAGGCTTAAAAAACAAATCATAAAAAAAAAAATTGAAAGATTAAACTGCAAAAAAATCCCCAAAACCTCTGGCAATGACTCAAAAATAATCACATTGTTCCTAATAAAAAATTGCAATGAATAACATTTGCAAAATTTATAGTCTTATTAAACTTAAGTAATATTTTCAAAGCATTATGCATTATATTTTCACACATTGAAAGTTACATATATAAACAGTACTGTATACAAAGTACATATAAGAACAACTATTGTTTAAGAAAAGTATAATATCCAAACTATAGTAAAATAAGTATATTACCTATGAAATACGTAGATCTACAAAATATGTGGGTTGTTTTTAAAGAAATGTCAAAACATTTTGAAAACTAGTATATGTACATGTTAGTAAAGCTTGTATAAGGAAATATATGTACTTGTTACTTTTATTTTCCCTAATATAATAAAGAAAAACGCATGGAGAAATATTCTTATCCGGCGTTTTCTACTACCATATACACAAACTGATTCTGTTCTCCACTTAAACAGGGAGGAACCGATGTTGCCAAACGATGTAAAATTGATGCTAAAAAGAAACTTAAGATTAATTCTTCGACCAGCACTTTGACATTTTCACAGTTATTGCTAATTTTAAAATAACTTATTAAAAAGTTCTTCGTTAATTCCTTCACCTTCATCAGAATTTGGGGTTTTAGCCTTCCTATTTTTTTTTTCTTTGATAAGGTATAAAGGAAAGCAGTGTATTAGAGGAGGAAAAAGATATTCTAAAGAAAACAAAATTTTTAAAAAATAGTTTGAAATAAAGTCTTTAAAAATCACCAAAAATAGAGAATACACTATTCCCCTTCCAACTTATCAACTGGTCTCAGTGATAATATTATATTTTCCCTGCTAAATGATAAGCTTCGTTTTTGAAAGAAAACATAAAATTTTTCACTAGATTGTATGATAGAGAAAATTAATTACAATATTGTACATTTGATAGTACGATTAGAATTATATTTTAAACAAATATTTTTAGGAAAATTGAATGTTGTGACTGGAGTCTAGAAAGTCTTTTTTCAATAATCATTGTTCTAAGAATATATTTATAGCAATTAGTTAATGTATTTAATCCATATTTGTAGAAAATAGTTTATGTATTTATTTTAAATGTTATTGTTATGAATAATTTAATAAGATTTTCTATATTCAACAAAATTATAAAGTAAAATTAAATTCGTGAATGAAAGTCCGGCGTATAACTCTGACCTATACTTTCAAACTGCGTTTTTTAATTTTTAGGTCTGTTCGCCGTACAACGAGCGCCTCTTTTTTTTTACGGTGAACCCTGAAATCTAAATATGAAATTCTCTTAAATTTTGAAGGCATTTATGTAGGATATTCCATTTGTAAGAAGTTAGATCATATCACATTTACCGAGGTCGGCAATTCTAATCAAAACAGTATTCCACATCAACGCCATCTAACGTCCTTTTTAAAAAAACGCCGACATGAACCTTTTTCGCCAGAGGCCCACTAACATTCGTTGAGAGAAGTCGTGTTTCGCGCGTCAGCGCATTTTCGTCCGCGTCAGGCGGTAAATCTTAATAGTACCATAACGAGTTCTATCATTCGTCCGCGCCAGGCGGTAAGTCTTATTAGCACCATAATGAATTCTATTTAATCTCAATTGCCTCCCTTAAAGTAATGTGATCTAACTTTCCTATTCTTTTGCAATATTCCCCATGTAAATACTCCCCTATAATTCTTAATAAATTGTTTAGTTTTCAACTAGTTTCTTTCTTGAACTATGTTGTCTACTTTATTTCAAAATTAACTAACACACCCTAAAAACCCCTAGACACCACGCCATAAAAACCCCGCCATCTGAAGAATCCAATCTTTTTGGAAGATTTCGGTTGGATTCCCACAGAAATAATTGGGGGATCGCTCCGGGATTGATTTAAAATCTTCTTTTCCTAACCTTCTTCTTTTTTGAAAAAAAAATTTGGCTTAACGCTCAAATTCAAAACGCTGACTGAAATGTAAACAAACGGTTTGCCTCTCATAACATACTAACATTATAGCAACAGTGTTCCTTTGTGGAGTTACTGCGTCGTACAAGCGTTTTGATGAAATAAATTTCAGTGAGTCCATTTCAAGCTTCATCTGCAGAACTCGGCCAAGAACTTTCAATTACGTTTTCAACAACTGTATCAGGTACTGTTTTTTATTATGTTCTTCATTAAAAGAAAGGAAATCTCTAAAAGAAGAATTTCAGAGCCATCGTCATGCTGTTAATATCAAAATTGTGTTTGAATTTTTAAAGTATATAATTCGTATGTTTAAAGCATAATGTTTATCTTTAAAATACTATTTTTCTATTTGTGCATATTTAATCGCCCGTATTAAATTCTTTGCAAGTATATCTTTTAAAATATTAAGGAAATCGATGAATATTCAAGTTATTTTAACTTTTTGCAATTCATTTAAAAACGAATTGATTTATTGTATTTGATATGTTGTACAATATGCAAAACTAAGGATTTCCGTTTTGTTGCGTCACTGACCTTGACTGTGCCTCTTAGCATTAGGATTCATAAATCCATCATTCTCAGGATAAATATTTCGCAATTTTCGATTACTGATCTCTTTTTACATTTTTCCCCCCACAGCTGTTGTGTAATAAATTAATCATTTCCTGTATTTTGAGAAGAAATTACACTGAATTATTTTTGCTTTTCATTTAAACATCGTTCATTTTTATAATTTATTGATGAAACATCCTAGATGATCCAATTTTAATGGTGTACTTTATCATTCAATATATGAATATTTTGAGTTCACTTTTGACAGAATTATTATGCTTTCTATTGAAACGTGTGCTTATTATTAGAATTTGATGATGAGATAGATCCTGAATGATTTTATTTTATTGGTGTAATAAAAAATATATATATGAGCTTTTTCCTTAAGTGACTAACTTCTAATTGTTTCGTTTCGAATGATTAAATTCTTTTTCATTTTGTAATTAATTTAATCTCAGTTTTTTTTTAAAAAAAAAAAAAAAAAAAACAAGATTTACTTTAATTTATTTTTACTTTCAAATTCTTTTATTATAACAAAATTAACTGATATATTAAATGTTTTTATAGAAGTTTTCTTTTGGTTGAAATTAAGAATTGAAGTATTTCAATTTAAGTATTACACGTTTTAGCTTGCACTGTTGTTTTTAAACATTATTGGTCTAAAATATTTTTAAGCGTAAAAGTTTTGAGTATTTCATTGCATTTTTAATGTATTTTGGTGCATTACAATTTTATCTTAAGAATTTTGTTAATTGAAAGCGAGATTTGCTATACTATAGTAATACCATTGTTATTGTTGGAACGCGTGACAGTTTAGTTAATTCTTTTAGTTACTAAATAAAATTAAATTTAAATTTTAAAATGGCCTATCTCGGCAAAGGTCGACGTGAAGATTTATTCGTCTTAGCCACAGAACTAAATTTAAAATTCGATAAATCTATGACCATCGCTACTCTCAAAGACCTAATTACTAGTAGTGAAGAATATGACGAAGATCTAACCAAAAACCTACACGCAACGATAGTAGAGGATCGTAAGGCCAAGGAAGAAAAATTAAGCATAGAAGCCAGTGCAGAAAAATTACGCATAGAAGAACGAGAAGAAAGAATACACATCGAAAAATTGAAGTTTGATGAACAAAAACGTAAAGACGAATTTGAATTGGAAAAGTTGAGGATCCAAGCGCAATTTAAATTAGGTGCTGATACATCCGAAGGCAGTAATACTAAATTTCACGTCAAAGAAGTGTCAAAATTTATACATCGTTTCGATTTGAAAGAAGACATCAGTCTTTATCTTAAATTATTCGAACGTCAAGCGCAGATACTGGATATAAATCAAGAATTTTGGGTTTCTCATCTGTTAGGCTTATTACCGGCTGAAATATCTCACATCATAGCGAGAGAACCTGATGACAAAGCTCACTCTTACGAACATGTTAAAGACTTACTACTGAAACGTTTTAAGCTAAGTCCAGAAAAATTTCGACAGCTATTTGTTTCTCATCAAAAGGCTCCTGAAAGAACATGGATTGATTTCTACCATGAATTAAATACTTACTTCAACGGTTGGATAGACGGTTTAAAGATATCTGATCTAATCATAACGGATCAACTTAAACGGAAAACACCTTTCGAATTTAAAGAATATTACTTAGATGAATGGCCAAATATGAACTCTCCTGTTCAATTAGCAGAAAAACTCGAAGAATTCGAAGACGTTAAAAAGACACTGAAGCAAAAGGGCAATCCATTTGCGAAGAAACAAGAATTCAAACCCATTGAAAAAACTTGTAGATATGAAGCACCGAGAAAATTCGAATACTATAACAGAACAGATAAGAATTTTCCAGCGTCAACAAATTTCAACAAACATGAATCTCCTGTCACCAAGTACGAAAATGTTCAAAGATGTCAAGACAATGCACAGAAAGGGTATTACAACAAAAATTACGAAAAACACCCGAACTACAATGCTCAGACGAATTATTCAAAGTCACGGAAATTCAAAGAACGTCCAGAGGAAACTTGCACACTCATCGTTAAGGAAGGTTTACGTACTAAAGAAATATTTTTCGGAAAGAAGAAAATCACGGCGCTTATAGACAGTGGTAGTACCGTAAGTTTGCTGCGAGAGAACACAAGCAGAAGAATCATGGACCCAACAAAATTATCGAAGAATAAAATACTTCTCACAGGTATTGGCGAAGCACAGGTGACAACTATCGGTTCCTTTGAACATGAATTTGAGATTGACAATGAAAATTATTCATTGACTTGGCATGTTGTACCTGCCGATGAATTAAAATTCGAAGCAGTTATTGGGTCAGACCTTTTGGAACAAGCATCGATAAGTTTCACGAAAGAAGGAGTTAAATTCAACAAATATGAAAATCAAGCACTTATGCAAATATCTGCTGAAAATCTTCAAGAAGAGCTAGACCTGCGTCATGTTGAAAATTGCCGAATTAAAAAGGAACTCGAGAAGTTAATACAAGATTATAAGCCAGAAAAAATAGCATCTACCGACGTCACAATGAAAATTATTCTGAAAGACGAAGAACCAGTATGTCAACCACCTCGTCAACTAGCGTTCACCGAAAGACAAGAGGTAAAAAAGAAAGACGGATCGTCGAGAATGTGTATTGACTACAGAAAGTTAAACCGAAAGACATACAACAAAAGAAG
>BMAV01006422.1:72553-88578 GCA_019973955.1 Trichonephila inaurata madagascariensis
TAATGGAAGATAAATACGGCGAACTTATTATGTTATTTAATAATAAAAGTTTATAAGGTATGTAATTTCTTTTAAATTATTAGGTGCTTGTTTAGTAGCACTCTAACAAATACTCAGCGTTTTCAAAACATTCATTCTTCAAACTTTTCGATATCTACTGGAAATTTTATTATGCGTGTCCATTCGACACCGTCAACAAAGCAAGTCGGAAAACGTTGTTCAAAAATGCCACGTTTCACACAAAATACAGTTTCGTTACAGTTAAAGATACATATAATCGATAGAGGTACACAAGTAAAAATAAAAAACTGAAATATAAATTATGAGGATAATTTTAAAAATTAACAGTAATTAAGTGCATTTATGTAAAATAAGTTTAACATTTATTAGTACAGAATTAATTTGGACCATATCACCCCATGCCATATATTTCGCTGATTCAGAAACAGCTGACAGGTGCAGCCCTCTAGTGAGGGAAAATCTCCACTAAAACTGTCCTTTACAAAATAAACAATAATTAGATATATATAGAAATCTAATTTTTTTAGACCTGTCTTTTCTTTATTTTTAAAGCTAGCTCTTAAATATCTGGTGTATAACGTGCACCCGTAAATTTCGATATTATTTTATCTGCTAATGTGCACGTTATACGTCGAACCAACGGTACTTAAAATATTGTAAAAGAAAACTACAATTTCACAATTGCATTAAGAATATGTTGTCTGTTTGATGATTAGAGGGGTATTGAATGAGTAACAATTATATAATAAAACAGTAATTTATAAATTTCTTTAAAAAATTAATTTTATGTTAATCTATAGACAGCTTATTGAGAAACTTTTTTCATACGATTTTATTAGCTTCACCATTATGTAACGGAATCTTTGAACACGATTTTTACCCACTTTAAAAGGTCATATTAATTCGAAATTTTGCACACTTGTCAAGGAATGATGGCAATACAATAATTTAATAATTTTGTTCCATTGTCCTGATCAGGATCATCAGGATTAATGATTTCCCATTTCCAGATTTGACGACTAATTCCAGATCCCATTTTTAGATTTGGCTACTAATTCCATATCTCATTTCCAGACTCGGTGAATAATTCCAGATTTAGAGACTAAAGATTAAGTTACAACCCTAAAGAAAAAACGCTTATGTTTAATATAAACGTAACAAACAAATGAAAAAGGGTTCTTTATGTGAAAAGGGGAAGGTTGCGTCAGCAATTTCTCACCATAATATAAACAACTGCCCAGTTTTTCTCAAAATGGAAATAAATAAATGATGGCTTAAAAACTAAAACACTCTTTTATTGTACATTGAACTAAAAATTTAAAAATAAATCATAGTTTAGAAAAACTAAAAAACACGCTTTTATCGTAAATCGAACTAAAAAGTAAAAAATAATTCTTAATATAAGAATAAAATGATTAACGAGACGATTAATATCACTGTAGTAAAATCGTGGGGCGCTTTATACAACAGTTTTACACTAATTGTGCATTTCGGAATAGAATTAGTAAGAAGTTATAACGAGAGATTGAGGTTGGCTGGGTAGCGTGGTTCGTCTGTCGCTGGCCTTATGTAGCCAAGGTTGTGGGTTCGACCCCAGCCCAAGTCGATAGATCTTCATGATGCAGAAAATCGACAGCGGCCATGGCGTATGATTATACGGTATGTAAAAGATCTCTAGGGGTGCTCTAGACAAAATTAAATCCTAGTACAGGTTCCCATCGTCAGAGCTCAGGTTCCTCCCTCTATGGAGGATACTGAGCGTCGAAATTGCCTGCGGCGATGGTATCCACCGATATGGCGCCTCACTATTAAGAGATACCAGCTTTCGGTGAATTTACTAGGCAGATTGATAAACTCTGTTCATAATCTGCCATTAGAAATGAAGGAAAATAACTATATTGTGATATCGAGCCCCCTCCTCCTCCTCCCTCGGGTTTTACAACAATGACATTAACATTAATTGTCTCGTTAATCATTATATTCTTATATTAAGAATTATTTTTTCACTTTTTAGTTCGATTAACTATAAATGTGTGTTTTTTAGTTTTTTTAAACAATACTTTATTTTAAAATCGAAACAAATATAAGGCAAGAGTAATCTGTAGTAGCAATTGTATACTAAGTTGTTATAGATTTTATTAAATTGACATATCCGCCTTTTTTTCTTTTTTTTTTTAAGCACACGTTCTCTGAGAAATATCAATATAGAATCGAATTTCTTCACGGTCCCTTTATAGCTATATATTAACCAGTCAATATTTACTTGTAATAGAACTTTTTTTGAAGAATAAAACTCTCGCAATGGAAGAACTAAATGGCCTCGTATGATTGATTTAAAATGTCAGACACGTTTTAAGGCAGTAAGTACTGTTGGAAAACAGGGCGAATTCTTTAGACATCACCTGACTATCAGACAATTTTTCACAGGAATAGCATAATTTATTTCACAAATAATATTCACGATAATCTTTTGTATTACTATTTACGTATTATAAAAAGAGACAGTTAAAAAAGTTGTAACTGTTTTAATTAAATACAAGAGTAATTTTCCTATAGATTTTCATCAAATGTAATGATTTCATCTAATCTATTGTTGTTGTTGTTAAAGTAAAATAGTGTAGGGTTCCGTACAATTCAACAGCATGTGCTTTCAAAAAATTAAATTTTTTTAAATAAAATTTTAAATTGTGGTTATTAATTTGTGAATTACACAGACGGTACATAAATGATGCATTACAAAAAAGAACGAATATATCTAAGAAAAGGCAGAAAATCAATAACAAATAGTGCAATCTTGAGTCTGGAGATAAAACAATGTTTATATTTAGAGCAAAAAAGTTAAGCAAATTCCTTTGAAAATAAAATGGCGCCATAAAAGTATTGAATCTGAAATAAAAATAAATAAATAAATAGCTGCTTGTTCATCAAGATCTTTTATTACAATGTTTGAAGCATAATGGAAATTTTAAAATCATTTTTTAGAGGATGCTTGAAAGATTGGGCCATTTTAATTTTAATAGTATTTTCTGTGTTTCTATGTGCCAAGTTTCGAAAAATCAATAACTTGAAAGTCTGAGCATCTTAAGTCAGTTGCATAAATTATTGTCGATTATTTTCATAGATTAAAATACAGTTGAAAAATCGTTTGGCTCAAAATAATTTTATAAAAATTTCCTTTTCAGAAACTGGTGTTTTTAACACTGAATTTAACATTTACTTATAATATTATTGTTTTACCAAGAATATAAATGAGCGCAATTCGATTTTTTTCTTCTCTAAATTTTGTTAACCAATAACGTTGATTATTCAGTTACAAAAAACTTTCCAATGTTTTATAATATATGAATACTCTAGGTATATCTTAACTGCAATTGTGATTGTTTTAAAAGTAATTTTTAACGAAAATGAGAACTTTCCCGTTAATCGATGGATACTGGAGGGCTGCATCTTTTTAGTTAACTCAGTATCTGAGAAAAATTACAAAGTAAAATAAATTGTACCATACAAATCGATAGTTACAGGTTAAATAAAATATTTTAGCAGTTTTATTCAATTTATTTATTGTGTTGATTTCATATCATCTGTAG
The DNA here is from genome assembly GCA_019973955.1 of Trichonephila inaurata madagascariensis. Taxonomy (NCBI): domain Eukaryota; kingdom Metazoa; phylum Arthropoda; class Arachnida; order Araneae; family Nephilidae; genus Trichonephila; species Trichonephila inaurata. Next base: position 76,162 of record BMAV01006422.1, read on the forward strand.
CTGCAAGCCCATTTGATTTTAGAATCAGTTTAATGAGACAAATGTACTCTATCACACTTTTCTACAATGGGCTCAATTCATGACGTCACGTGATAAAGAAAAACACGTGTTCTTCATTGAATTCAAAACAAACATTAAACTAATTGTACCTTTTGTTCTATTTGTAAAACTCAGATAAAATTTCATATTTCATATTTGGGTAAAATGTTTAAATGTTAGGGAAAAAATGTCTCCAAAAAGATTTTTTTAAATTAAAAAAAATCATATTTTATGTTTATACTTTTAAATAAAATGCATTTTGTATACATACCGTAAAATCCGGCATATAACGCGCACTTTTAACACAAAAAATAATATGGAAATTTACAGGTGCGCGTTATACGCCGGGTATAAAAATGATAGCTTTAAAAATTAAAAAAAGACATGAGCATTAAAAAAAATTAGGTTTTACATGCATCGAAATACTATTTATTTAAAAGAAATGTCGTACATTAGGAACTTAAGGGGTTATTTTTCTAGAAATATATACTATATTTCAAAATTTTATGATAATAACTCAAATAAATGGCTTTAAAACATAATAGCATTGCTAACTTACATTGCAGGCTCCTTCGTAAAAAAGGGAAGAAATGCAGCTTGACAGTATAGGTGCGCGTTATACGCCGGATTTTACGGTATGTACTTTTTAAGAGAAAGTTTCTGCAAAGAGCAAAACTTGGCAACACCGGAGCGCGTAAACTGATTAGCTGGAAACACTAGATAGTTTTTATCATGTGACTATGACGTCACATGATTTTTTGAATTGATTGGCTAGAATCACGTGGTTTTCACTATCATGTGACTATGACGTCACATGAATTGAGCCCATTGCGTTTAAACTAGGAGTGAGATTTCTAGTTGAAAATCCCATCATAGCCCGCAGTTAATGACAGCCAACTTGTATCTATACTAGGGATTGCAATATTGGTGTACCGGGATACCGAATACGATATTTTGTGTGACCCATTTATACAATTTTGTAATAACGGTATTCACAGGTTTAAATACCGATTTTCGGTATTTACTAGAAATCTTCTGGATTGCCAATACTATATGTTCAGAGATCGCCAACATAGCAAAATAGTATACGTTTTTGTTTTTGTCTCCCGAGCGGGCGAAATTAATTAAACTGTGAATATAAAGTTTTATCGCGTACAATCAAGACAAGTGATAAAATATGTGAAGCATCCAAGGAGGAAGCATCCAAATTCTAATGACTGTAAAAATGAAAATGTAAAAGAAGAAAAGAGACTAACTAACCAATTCAAATTTGATCAAGTTTAGTAAATGTTTTTAAATTTTTTACCTTTAAACCATCCAAATTCAGAAGAATTCGGTACAGTTATCGAAGATGATGAAACTAATGTCGATAAAGAAAAGAAATTGTCTCTTGAACAAAAATTAGAATTAGCGATAACTAAAAAAAATTACAATAAACCAAAATACAACACCGAAATCAGCTAGATATCGCGCATTGCTAACCGTACCACCAACTAGCGTTGATGCCGTAAGATCGTTTTCGACAGCTGGTAATTTTTGCTCAAAATTACGTTCCAGACATAATGACAGTAGAATTGACGCATTATGTTTTTTAAGATACCATTTCAAAAACTTGTAATAGTACCACAGACTGAATAGTGATATTTATACTTTTTTGTGATTTAAATAAATAAGATGTTCTACTTTTTTTGGGATTCTTTATATACAATTATAATTTATAAGTTACAAAAATTATTTTTTGTGTGAAATTTACTCTTTCTAATAAAACTGGCAAATAAAACAAAGAAACACCTGTATTTTCTTCCTTTTTCTAAAATTTCTATTACCGGTATTAAAACCGGTATCTCGGTATTAAGATCGAAAAAATACCGAATACCGGTATTGAACTTTTGGTCCGATATTGCAATCCCTAATCTTTACTTACTCTAGTTGATCGCCATGAAAATAAACCTTTGCTTACAAATATATGTCTCGTCCCAAATATAAAAAAAGAAACAAGTCTTACAGTAGTCGCATATGATGTGTAACATCTGACATGTTATCGTGGTAAATACGCAATATTAACATTTTTCCTGAAAAAAATATGAAAAAAAAAAAAAATCGGGTATGATTGGAAATAATTTTCTATCGAATAATTATATCTTTAATGAAAATTGTATTTAATTAACAAAAGTAGCAATGATGCAATATTTTATCAAAAATAATTATTCTTGTACAATTTGGGAAAGAGCGGAGACAATAAACTTATTATAACTAAAACATGACACATATACTTGTGATTTCAAAGTATTTAAAAACCGTTGAAAAACAGCGTCAATAACAGTACCACTGTTAGCAGTCGAAACATTCTAATTTGTGTTCATTTCGAGTTTGAGTTCATCATTCATAAAAGCTATGAGCGGCTCAGCTTTTGGCAAACTGAAGTCAAAGTTAAAATCACCACTCAAAATCAGGGGAAGCGAGTGATAATTTTTGTAAAAGAGCAGAACCACCTTCGTTATATGGTAAAAGTACAAAATACAGGAAATCTTTAATTTTCTTTTAACCGTTTGATTCGGAATGTATACGACCACCGAAATCACTGTTTGTCCATTTTCAAATAAGCATTCTGCCGCACGTATGTCCCCCAATATAGTGACTAACGGATTTAGAGTCAAGCTCTCGAGTGCTTGATGGCTACTGGAGTAGGACCCCCATGCGAGGGTAGCAAAAAGACACAGCCACGCACTCTCATTGGTCAAATCAAGTTGCGCGCGCTTACGTCACATCCTATTATGCACATCCGTCCCTTTTCACGAAATCACTACCAACAAATGTCTAGCAATCGAGAGGAAAGATATTACACATCAAAAACATTTTCTCTATATTTAATTTACTTAATGCCTTCGAAGGTCGTTATTTGCCCACCCCTGGACTCAGGGCCGTTTTTAACCTCTCTGGAGCCCTAGGCACTTCAAATTGTTACGCCGTCTCCACTATTTCCCCACAGCATCTTCCTCCTTCAGTTCTTATCTTGTTAGATTTGGTTGTGAGAAGGGATTTTCCTTTAACTCTTTTACACTTTTCCTTTTCTTTGTTTTTGCTCTTTAGAGAGTCTTTTTATTATCCACCACCTGCGGACTCACCGTGTCTTTGACTTCCAACCGTAAGAAAAGGATAGTGCAGCGCTTCTCAAACTGTGGAGCGCGCCTCCCTAGGGGGCGTGATACCTCTAGGAAGGGGCGCGAGCATATTGAAAAGTCGAAAGCAAAAGATTATTTTAAAAATTTAATTTATTGAAAGTAAAAAACAAAATACTTTCTGACATACTAAAAAAAACATTTACACTGACATAATACACTTATAACTGTATAAGTACTGCACAATATATTTTATAATTAATTTAACAATACTAAGTTACGAACAAGTTTAATAATTACCAATGATTCCACGAGTTCACGAGCTTGTATATGTATAAAATGTATATAAATGTAAAATTATATGCAAAAATTAACCCTTATCTAGATAATTTGTACAGTTTGTAATTAATCCCTTAACTGCCGACTGAAAGCTCCGCGATGCCATCGTTTTGCCCGCACGCACGCGTACGTGCCGCCCCCCCCCGCGGGCGGCCAAAGGGCATAAACAAGAAAATCCTCTGAAATAAGTAAGTCCTTCGCAAACACTGCCAAAGTCATTTTATTGCATTCCAGGGTCTTCGGAATAATTTTATGGATAGTATTGAAGGTCGTAATTAGGAAAGACATATATATACGTCCGGGGCAATTAACGCAAGTGAGACGTTTATATACGCCGGTGACACTTCATAAGTAAAAGTCGTATTGTAGCTTTAGTGTCAGAGTATCGTATTATCGAATTCAATACATTGTTATTGTGTGGAGGGGGGCGCGATGAAAATTATGATTGAATATTGGGTCGCAAGTATTGAAAGTTTGAGAAGCACTGGGATAGTGGCATGGTTTGGCCCCTCTTGTTCACTTCTTAACTTACGGCATCCATCACGGTCCACTCACCCTTTTGTAAAAGAGTACAGTAATTATGAAATCGTTTGTATAGAGAAGGGATGACGAACCAATGGCACGCGTGCCTTTGATGGTACGCGACACAAAATTTTGGGCACGCCACCGATCAAAACGGATTGCATTTTAATTCAATATAACTAAGTCAACATGAAAGAGAAGTATTACGAACGAACGCAGTTTCTCAGTTCAAAGAATTATCGGAAACGCTCGAATTTTTTATGTACCCTGATGTGACTTCGTTTAATAAACTGAACTTGTCCCAATTGGAGTGATTAGAGATTGAAAAATTTGAAATGCAACTGATTGATTTACCGTCTAGTTCAAGATGGATTCAAAAAATTGTTGAAAAAATGGAGAAAGTTGAAATTGATTAAAACAGAAATATTAACAAGCAATAAAAGTAAAAATGCGATTTTTTAAACATGAAATTTTAGAAACATGGAATTCAATTCCAGACACATTTAACTGTTTGAAGAAGCTGCTCCATGCTGTTTTATCCATTATTTTCATCTACCTATGCCTGCGAGTCATTATTTTCAGAGATGAATAACATTAAAGACTCGCTTAGAAACCGTTTGGCAGATGACTCCAATTCAGCATGGATTCTGCTAGAACTAACATCTCAATCCTAATATAAGTTATTTTTCATCTAATCTGCAACAGCAAAAATCACACTAATGTTACTTAAATGTGAATTACACGTATAACATTTACTACTACATAACATTAAAACATTTACTACTACAAAGTACAAAATGCAGAGTTTTTCGTAGTAAATGAAGAATTTTGAGTTGTTAGTATTTAGTTTTATTATTTTCCCAGTAATCACAAGTCACAATTATTTGACGGCACGTCTATATCTCATTAAATATTTCCTTAGAAAAAATGGCACGTTGATATCCATAAAGGTCCGCCACCCCTGGTATAGAGTATACATTATCGTAAGACACTGTTTTCAACTTGTTAATTGTCATATTTTTCATAACTTATCGTTATACTGTCTTTTACTTTTAGAGATTCTTATTCTTTGTTATTATTAATGCATTGTACTTGTACATTAAAGATTTTCTTTGAGCTTTGATCATTCCAAAGTCACTAATAACATCATTATATTCAACTTCCATGGTAATATCATTTTGAGTGTATAGCAACATCAAACTGCCAAGCTTTTCTTTCTCCATGGTAGATCTCACTTCAGTCTTGACTTTCTTAAGGACAGAAATGCTGCTCTCATGATTCGCTGGGTGGTGGTACTTTGGCTGTAAATTCTTTTTTTTTTTTCGCCCTAGACACGTGCCTAGTGTGCCTAAGTAAAAATGTGGCCCTGCCTGGTCTAACATATAGTGGGAGAATTAAAAGTGACCTATTTTTTTCCCCCTAGAAGAGAAAATCGACCTGTCTTTATTGACCAAACTAAATTGTATGCTGATCACAACACACGATAGATATTTTGACTCAAATATTGATTGCCTGTCAATTTCAACCTGTATAATCTGATTAATTTACTTTACATCAAGGAATTGTAGATGTGGACTTTTTATTTATATAAACCTGTTATTTTATCTTTCTATTATGAATTTTCCCAAGCTTCAATGTTACTACATTTTAGTATTTTTAAAGGATTTAGAATTTCTTTCTACATTAAAATGACTTGTCTGAATATTAAATACATCTTATTATCATCACTGCAGTTAATAAAAACGAAAATTAAGTATTGGAAAATTGTTACAATCAATAAATGAATCAATGGTGAGACTAAGACAGGATTATAATTTCCTGAAAATACAATTAATGTGCCTTAGAGATATAGATTGATGGCAATCATGCCTAAGTCTGGCGTAGGATAGAAAGAAACCTATGAAAATATAGTCACGGTATTGACATAAATACGTCATTTTGCAATATTTTGAATGGGCCTTTCTAAAGGTATCCGACTACGTTCGGAACCGTGATTTTGCAAAAGCGTTTAAATGGATAATATTTATGATATTTAGTGTCACTTAGATTAGAAAATGTATATAAAATTGTTTTTAGAATAGTATTACAATAAAAAATTTATTTAAGTACAATATTTTGACAAAAAGTGAACATAGAATGACCCATTTTCAAAATAGTCTCCTTTTGTGAAAAATGCTTCTATTATAATAATATTTTGCCTGTATATAGCTCAGACCTCTGTACAGAGGCTCAACTAGAATTTTTGAAATATATAACTTAGAAGGGGGTTTATCCATGTTTTACGACAACAGAAGGGAGAAATTTTAAGAAAAAAACGCCGATAATTATTTCAATGGGTTGTAACTCTGAAAATAATGTGAACTTTTCAAAAATCATAGTTGAGCCTCTGTACAGAGGTCTGAGCTATATACAAGCAACATATTATTATAATAGAAACATTTTTCACAAAAGGAGAACATTTTGAAAAAAAGCTATTTTAAGTTAATTTTTTGCCGAAATATTGTATTTAAATAAATTTTTTTTGTCATAATGTCCTTAAAACAATTTTATACGTGTATTCTAATCTAAGTGACACTAAATATCATGAAAATTGTCCATTTATGCGCTTTTTTAAAATCACGGTTCGGAACGTATATAGTCGGATATAATAAATATTAATATCAGAAAATAAACCACACATGAATGATCACGAAGAATCGTTTCAAAACGTTTTGCCTCTCTTTTTATGTATGTATGTATACCGGGTGTTCCAAAAACAACGCCCAAACTCTGTACAAATAGATTCCTTGTTGAGAGTACATAAAGAATGCCAAAAGAAATGTACCTGTTCGATCCACAGTTGACGAGAAAAATACCAAAAACAAAGTATGACGTCACAGCCGTATTAGATACATCAGCAGCAGTACTAGCAGAAATTTAAAAAGGCGGGCGTTCAAAATGTCCGCCGTGCATATCGAGGCAGGCTAGAGTGCCATACGGAATGGATGAGTTCACACGGGGCACCAGCGCGGTGTCTACTGAAATACAAGCAGTATTGTCCGTTTGTGTAGACATAGCATCTCGAAACACAAATTCATTAAAACTGATTGTCCCAGAGGAAAAGAAATCGAAAGGTATGAAATCTGGAGATAGTGGTGGTCATAGAACTGAACCCCCGGCTGGAGTATGCCATATCCAGCCAATAGCGTACAGAAGCACAGAAATGCACCTGGGTCCCATCATTCATCATCCTTTATCGTATTTTTCTCAAAAAGTATTGATCGTACAGGTACAGTTCTTTGAGGATCTTTATGTACTCCCAGCAAGAAATCTAGATGTGCAGAGTTTGGGCACTATTTTTGGAGCACTCTGTATATATGAATGAAGCCCAATGACTGAGTAGTAATGTATCGCACTTCCACGCCACAGGTCTGGGGTTCAAATATCGGGCTGGGAAAGGTCGACTTAGCCTTTCATCTCTTCGATAAATGAATACCAAGCTTGCTTGGGAACTGAGCACTGGAGTTTCGCGTCAGACTGACCACTTGACTGAAACATCTGCTCATGCACCCCAGTGCCTAAGGTTACGTTAACTGAGATAGGCACAGTAGGCTTTTGCCCACATGGGCTGTTGCGCCACTGAGTTCAGTTCAGTATATACGAATTCATTGAGGGTAAATGCTTTTTAAAATGTACAATCACAGAAATTGCTCTTATCGAAGCAATGCGTATCAAATAGGGTACCAAAGGGGAAAAAGTTTTACATGATTTTTTTTTTATTAGATTTTCACCGAAAGATCTCGTACTTTTTAAATGCAATAATTTCATAAAATAATCTTGTACATTGATTATATTATCATTGACTGTGCTAAATAATTTAAAGTGTAAAATACATGCTAAATAAATTTAAAGTGTACGTATAGTTTAATATCACAAATTTCATCACTTCAAATTCGTAAATTTATACAGACCACTGTTCTCAAAAACATTATTATTATATACATAAGCAAAACGCTTTTATTAAATAATCACTGAAACAAAACATAAAAATGCATTGAAAATGAATTAGTTTCATTCATTCGAAAAACTTAATTTATCAATGTTACAGGATTACAATATGTCACTAAACTTTTTTTGTTTATTCATAACAGTAATCTTAATTCACTAATTCGGCGAACCATCTTTTCATATTTAAAGTGTTTTGCGTGATAAGTTTTAAAAAGAGCTGTAGCTGTATCTGAGAATTTTCGAAATATGTTTTAAAGTGTTTTTCTTTAATTTCTACCTAGATTACAGATTTAATTTAAATTTTTAAAAAATTAAAAAGTAGTAAAACATGAAAAAATAGATTTTTTTAAATATTTGTTCTGATTTAAGAATTTTCTTTGAATTTAATAAATATAGTAGATTATATATAGTAGATGACAGACAAGTTCAGTATAGAGTAAGAATTAATATGAAATGTGAAGCATAATACATTTACATGTAGCTCTTTTCAATTATTTTCAACATTCAATACGGAAATTGATTTCAAATTCAATGATAGCAATGCAATGTAACTAAAAATTTCCAATGGAATTCGAAATAAACACATTAATAAAATTAAAAATAAGGGAGAAATTTTTTTTTTTAAAAAATAATTTTAAAATAATTTAATTGTTATTGATATTGAAAAATGCAATTGATTACTTATAAAAATAATTATTAGATTAAAAAAAACATGATATAAAAAATAAAGTCACATTTTACACTATTGTATAATGTAAAAAGAGAATTAATTTTAAAAGCTTTATTTTTGTATAAAAACTGCACTGTATTCTTATTTAAGAAAGAAATATAGGAAAAGTTGCTGCAATTTTTTTTTTTTTTATATCGAAGTAGGTAAAAAAAAAACCTTTTAAAAAATATGTTTCTTAATTTATTTTTCTATTTTATTCAAATTACATATCACTGAGGTTTGATATCTTAAAAAATCAATAACGATGATTGTATTGAATATATTTATTACAGTAATTAAGACTAATTGTGTTAAAAATTAAAAAATAACAATCATATTATGCTTTTATTATATTGTTCCTCTCTTTAAATTACTTACATTAAATCAGTAAGTCTCAGGGGAAAAAAATATAAAAAAGCACTACAAAATAAAAATAATGTGCCGTAACACTAAGTATGACAAACCTATAGTAAATGAGTATTTTTCATTAAAATTAAAAAGTAAATAGATAATTTAAATAGGTACCACTAGTAGAAGTAGAATACAGAACCATCGTTTTGAAAAAACCCCGGAAACTTGCAAAAGATCCTGACACATCAGAATTTTCTAGACAGATTTTGCATTTCATCTTATAAGGCTGGTACAGGTTGTGATTGAAATTTATTTTTCAAAATATTAAAGATAATGCTTCTGTGTAAAACGTACAGATCAGCAATTCCAGATTTCGAGAATTTCATGGAATCAAATTTCTTCGAAGCCTTGTAATTGAATATTGTTGTATAAAAAAATTATACAATTTTCTCATTGTCAGCCACCTACAGTTTACAACTGCATGGATATTTTTTTTTTGTAACATAATCAATTATTTATTTCTTTATAAGAATAAAAATTAAAACATACATATATATCTGTGTGTGTTTGTAACAAAATCCATTTGTAATACTTATAAATATGCATACAATTACGCTAAATAAAATACATATAATATTAGGAATTCAATGCAATAAATTAATGTCTAATTGATTTGATCAATTAATTTATTTAATTGAATTACGGAAATTAATAAGATAAACAAATCATTTATAGTTAAGTACATGTTATTAATTTACTTATATAATGACATAAATAATTATAAATATAAATAAGCCGTTAAATAATATTCTAAGCAATTGTTTGAACTTTATATCGCATATATAATGAGCTATGTACCGTAAAATCCGGCGTATAACGCGCTCCGGTGTATAACGCGCACCCATACTTTCAAGCTGCATTTTTTAATTTTTTGGTATGTTTGCCGTATAACGCGCGCACCCAGCTTTTTAAGAAGAAATCTGAAATTTTAGTATACAAAGTTCTTACGTTTTGAAGTCATTTATTCGAGATATTATGCCAGACTTTTGAAGTAATAGTATATTTCTAGAACTAAAACACTTTTAGTTCCTAAGGTATATAATTTCTTTTTAATAAACAGTATTTCGATATGTGTAAAAGCAAAAATTTTTTTTAATGCTTATCTATTTTGTTATTTTTAAACCTATCGTTTTTATACCCGGCGTATAACGCGCACCCTTATGTTTCGATCTCATTTTTTGTGTTAAAAGTGCGCGTTATACGCCGGATTTTACGGTAAGTATTTTTCATTAAATTTACAACACCTGCGAAAAATATACCATTTTGAGAAAAATATTAATTTAAGTCGTTTGCTTAAAAGAAATTATATGATGTTATAGTTATTAAAAAAATCATTAATTTATTTCATTTATGGCTGTATGGGTTATATGACGAACATTTTACATATTAAATTTTCTTTAATGTATATGAATTAAAAATTATACAAAATAGTTACGAATATAAAACATTTCATCACAAATACTTGGACTGCAATTTATATATATCCATTTTTCTTTCTTTTTTTTTTTTTTTTCATTTAAAATAAGCAAAACATTAACATCAATTATTTTTAAAAAGCAAATTATAAAGAAATAATTTTCTTACCTGCAAAGACAGCCAACAAAAAACACCGCTATATTTATTTTAAAATTCTTTCATAAACCTCCTCTAAAAATCTAAACTTTAAAAATGAATTTTACACTTCGCGAGAAAGCTTTAGATCTGTGTGGAAAACGTTTTTCCTTTCTTCAACTAAAAGCACGAAAACATTTGAGCCGTAAATCAATGTCTTTAGACAGAAGAAACAAAGTGAAGGTTAAAGTCGTTAAATACAGATGTGTATATATATATAGGTAATCAAGCTACATTCATTACATAACGTCAATGTTTACCCACGATAGATTAAAAAAACGGGGCTTTCTGTCGTGTCTCAATACAGTAGAACAAGAACTGAAAAACATGAAAGAAAATATCAAGATCCACGAGTTGGTTGTAAATGGTGAGGGGGAAAAAGATTTGCGCTATCAGCAATAAATTCTCTGCTGAGTAGGTGCATGGAATTTAAAGCCTTTTGAACATAAAGAAGATAAAAACAAGTCCAAGTTTTTTTTCTTTTGCCTCATTGTGTTTATCTCATAAGTTGTAGAATTTAAAGAATTATTTTTGTAGACGACCTTAAATGATTATGAGAGTAACCACAAATATGTTAACGCACAACTTACTTTTTTTTTAGGAAAGAGGGATTCATACTTGAAAATGAAACATTTTGAGAGTTGTGTATGAATATTAATATGAAAAACACAAACTGGTTTACTCTGGTTTGATCCCGTTCAGTTAAATGCGTCAAACTACTAATTTAAAATTTAAATCTGTTGGAAGTATTTTAAAAACCATCACTTCGTTAAGATGAATATGACAATTCACATTTTGTAAATAAACCCATTCACCATTCTCTTATATACGCGGGACGTCCCAAAAGAGAGTTCGTCATTTTTTTTCACATGAGAACTTTATTACCAGAAAAAATACACCATTGCTACACCATCTTGAACTACACTGCTGGCCACCGTAAATGCAACACCCTGAAGGAAGCATGCAAATAACATGAAATTTACAACATGCATTAGAGGAGGTGAGATATGCAAATGATTAGAATTTCAGAGCAGACACACATCACGCGCGCCTGTGGCGCCACCTCAAAGCGCTATTTAAGGCTTGGAGATTTCGACGATTTCAAGTTCGGCAATTGTGTTTTTCTTGTGGTTTTTTCAAAAAACGATCAGTTATGTCTCGTACAAAACAGCGATCAGCTTTTGATCAAGTATCCGTGTTCGACAGAGCAAGGATAGTGGCCTACCGAGATTGTGGATTATCTTTCAGGGAAATCGGTAGTCGTGTTGGACGAAACCGAACTGTGATGTGGATATGTGATCGTTGGTTGCAGGAGGGTACGACGGACCAACGTGGTCGATCGCATGCACCTCAGTGCACCACTTCATGTGAGGACAGGCAAATTGTGCGCATGACAGTGACGGATCGCTCAGTCACATCATGAACCATAGCACAGTACATTGAGTCTGTAACGTATCATTCAGTGTCTGCGCGTACCATTCGACGTCGTTTACAGCAGAGTGGTCTGTCCGCAAGACGTCCATTGCTTGGTCTACCCTTGACGCAGAACCACAGACGTCTCCGCCACCAATGGTGTGATGAAAGAAGGATGTGGGCGTCAGAATGGAATAAAGTTGTCTTTATTGACTGGTCTCGCATCTGTTTGCAACACCACGATGGTCGGATTCGAGTCTGGAGACA
>BMAV01006423.1:0-67461 GCA_019973955.1 Trichonephila inaurata madagascariensis
AAACGTTTATCAGAAATGCAGTGTGTCACGGGGCTTATTCTGCGAGGAGAAAGGGCCTATGGTTACTGCAAACGGCCCCCCAAAGATACCCCTTTGATCCACCTTCGGCTAGAAAAGAAGGATTTGGCGGTCAAAAATCGCACCCCCCTTTTTAAAAAAGATTTAATGGTTCAGTCAAATTGACACGATTTCAGTTTTTTGAAAAGGATATTTTTAAAAGGCCCCTTTCCCCCTTTTTTTTCATTCATAAAACTTGACCTTCCTTTTTCATCACTTTTGTTGAGACTAATCTCTGCCAAAATCTATCTCTTTAAATAATACCCAATTATGCATAAAGCGTAAAAGGAGAAATTTGTTAAAAGAGGGGAACCGGATCCCGAAATTCTTCCTTTATTGCCCCCCCCCTTTCCCCCTATGGGCCCAGCTTTGGGAAAACACGGCTTTTAAAAATTGCAGTTAAAATTTTAAATTTCCGTTGGTTGGGTAATAGAAAGGCACGCGATGCTTAGAGCGGTCCAACCCGCGCCCCGCCAACAATTTTGGGGCCCGCGAATTTTTACAACACAAAATTCGATTTTTTTGAAAATTTTTTTTTGGTTTAAAAGTTTTTTTTTTTGTAAAAAAAAACCCATAATTTTTTTTTTCCACGTTGCTTTTTGTTACTGCGAATCTTTTTTTCCCTTTTTTGAAAATTATCAAAAAATCGGCTAAAACCCAACGCACGAAAATCTGCAACATAAAACGATCCCAAAATACCCCGCCCGAGATTGACTTGAAAAAAACTAAGGAAAGGTTGTAAAAAATATCTCACTTTTTAAAAAAATTAAAATTATTTATCAGATTATTATTATATTGCAAAAACTAAGTGAAGAGCTTTTTTTTGGGAAAAGTTATCTACTAAAATAAAAAAAAACATTATTTGATATATGCATTATTTTTATACCATCTAATTTTTTATGCATGAAAAAGAATGAAAACAATAATAATATATTCAGTCTGTTTTAAATTTTCACTCCAACAAATGTTTGTGATGGGTCCAAATCTAATATAAAGATATATATTTTAATATGCGGCCCGTGGGATTGTTAAGCTCTTCCGAAATGGCCCGCGAGGTCATTTGGGTTGGCCACCCCTGTCTTAGAGCAACCGTTCTTTAACTGTAATTCGTGGACCCCTAGAGGACCCCAGTGCTTTCCTAGGGTCCACGAAGGTCTTTCATTTAATGTTAAGGTTTCCCTCTTTTGCCGACTCTGAAAGGACTCATGGAAAAATTGAAAGACGCGACACCCTAGTCTAGATCACTAAATTACCGTCAATGAAAAACAAGTAGAACTTGTATATTTTGTTCAAGAATATTAATTCAAGGAGGGTGTTTAAAATATTCAGGGTCGGCGACATCAGGCTAATAATTAAAGGGAACCGGGGGATGGAAGTTAAGAACCCTTTAGGGGCTCAAATTTTTATTACCGCCGTTGGGAAAGTGATTTTAAAAAGGGAAAAAGGATAAAATTTATGATATTTAGCGTACTTGATTGACAATGTATATAAAAATTGGGAAAAATAGGTATTACAAAAAAATTATTTGTAAAAATTTTGAAAAAATTAATTTTCTTTTTCCCTTCTTTTTAAAAAACTTTATTGTATTAATATTTTGCCTGTTTTCTCGACTCTGTACAGAGGCTCAATAAATTTTGAAATGCATAACCCCGGGAAATCGGGTTTTCCATGTTTTACGAAAACAAAGGGGGAAATTTTAGAAAATACGCCGATAATTATTTAAAAAAAGGGTTGTAATTTGAAAATAATGTGAATTTTTCAAAAATCAAAATTGAGCCTCTGTACAGAGGTTTGTATATACAGGAAAAAATATTAAAATAAATTTTTTTACAAAAGGGCTTTGAAAAAGGTTACTAAGCATTTTTTGCCAAAATATTGTATTTAAATAATTTTTTTCTAAAAGTCCCCAAAAAAACAATTTTTCATATTTTCAATCTAAATGACCAAATATCATAAAATTTTCCTTTAAACCTTTCTAGGCCAATTCGGAACCAAAAACCAAAGTAATGTTATGCAAAAAAAATAAATAAATAACAAGTAAAAAAATATATATAAAAAAATTAAGTCAATTCCTACTTAGATCAAAGAAATTTTTTATTTTAGCTACTTTTTATTAAATAGTTAAATTAATATAAAATGTATAACATATGACAGAATAGAACATAAGTGGTATTTTTTATTCATTAAAATTAAAGATCGTATTGTCATTAAACAATCTTATATAAAATTTCAGTTCAACTGAATGTTTTTAAAACGGAAAAAAAAAACCTTTTTTAATTTTGACACAAGTCGTCAAAATGGTCGCCAAGTCACCAAAGTGGCTGTATTTGTAATTTTTAAATAATTAGTTTTAAAAATTTAAATTTTTTTATTTATTATAATTAAATTTTGTATTGTCATTCAAAATAATCATGTTATAAAATTTCAGAAAGGGGTTTAAAAATTATTTTATTAACGATTGAAAATTCCACCAAAAAAAATAAATAAATAATTATAAAGAGGTGGAGTTAATATAGGAATTTTCAAAAAATAAAACGAAAAGGAATCGATTACATTTTTTTTAATAAAAAAACACTTGTTTTTTATCACATATTTTAAAAAAGAAACACAAATAAGAATCAGCTAATACAGATTTCCATTTTTAGTTGAACGATGTATTTCGGTTGTGTGTCTAAAACCCATTTAGACACATTTTAGTAAGTTAGTTATACTATGTTAGTTTTGCTAAAAAAACGTCCGTATGTCAGCTTCATAGAACCGTACTGCTAAGAGGAACATGAATGAACACTCAAGAGATCAAATCTTTTCCCCGTTTTCAAAATCACAATGGCCCCCCCTCCCTTTTTTTAAGCGAACCGAAATATTAATTTGTAAGATTATTAATAACCATTGCACTCTTTGTAAGCATGAGAGTTTTTAATGTGAATTTATTCCAATTAAAAAATTAAATAAAAATAAAGAATACTACTCTATACTAGATAATTGAATAAATAAAACATAAGGTTCTCAAGTATATAGGGTGAACCAAAATCTTACCCTAATTATAAAAATTCATTACAAAACAACCGTTTAATATACACTCATGGACAAAAAAATTATCGCACCAAGAAATATTTGCGGGATCGTAACGAAACTTGACATTAAGGTACATGTCGGGAGATATGCAAATGATTAGAAATTCAGCGTGATTGCGCATTACGTATAGCCGGAAGAGGGAATTTAACGTCGTTCTCCGAGGAGTATAAAACAGGTAACCAAAGCTTGTTTGAGTGTGCTGAATCATTTACAAAGGAAGAGCTGAGGCAGACATGCCATTATGCCATTTACGAAGACAATATGAGCAGCTGTCGTAGTTTGAGAGGGGGAGAATCATCGACATGATGGAAGCTGGGTGGTCATCTAGGAGAGTAGCTTGTCCATTGCGCCACTCTGATTGTGTTGTTAGGTGGTGTTGAGACCAGTGGATCCGAGAGATATCATTCACACGAAGACCAGGCTCAGGTCACCCTCGACAGACCAGTCGTCGAGAAGACCGCCACATCGTAAGAAATGCACCCGTACAGCCAACTGCTTCATCGACCGCCATCCAGGCACAGGTAGCACCTTCACTAGGGGCCCCTGTGTCTTCTCAAACCATGCGAAGGCACCTGGCTGAAGGACATTTGGAATCAAGGCGCCCATTACGTGTGTTGCCCTTGAAGCCCCCAATCGACGCCTCCGTTTGGAGAAGTGCCGCGCAAGAGGAAACTGGACTGCAGCGGAATGGAACCAGGTCGTTTTTAGCGACGAATCCAGAATCAATCTCATCAGTCATGACAATCGTGTTCGTGTGGGGAGATCCCGTGGTTAACGCCTAAATGCTGCATTGGCTTAACAGCGACTTACCACTCCCACAGCTGGTGTGATGGTATGGGATGCCATTGACTACAATACATGGTCATCCCTAGTATTGATCCGTGGGACCGTGACAACCCAGTGATATGTCCATGACATCCTGCAACTTCATGTGTTGTCACTCATGCAACAGCTCCCAGGAGCCATTTTTCAACAAGACGAAGCTCGGCTTCACATGGCAAGGGTGTCACAAGACTGTCTCAGCACTGTTATTACCCTTCCTTGGTCTGTCCGATCGCCAGATTTGTCTCTAATCGAGCATATGTGGGATCATTTGGGACGGCGAGTTGGGCATCCCACGAGCTTGAACGAACTAGGGGCATGGTTACAACAAATAGGGAATGAAATGTCTCAAGACAGCATACAGAACTTGTATGCCTCAATGCTCGATAGTATCGCATCGTGCATTCGCGCTAAAAGGGGAGTTCAACAGGTTATTAAATCCTCCGTTCTTTTGCCTTTTTCTTTGAAATAAATGATCCCTTTTCTTGGATTTTCTAATCATTTACTTATATCAAAGTAATCCTTACGTATGTAAAATTTCGTTTCATTTTAACGACTCCTTCTTGGTGCGCAAATCTTTTTGTCCATGAGTGCATTAATATAACTCTTGTATCACTGGACATTGAAATTGAGCACAGTATACATGAAATCTGTAGCGGTATCATCTATATAAGTCAGTAACAATCTCCGGACCGTGGTGATCACTTTTGTCCAGTGGTATGTTACGAGTTTACGGAAACGAAAGTCGTGGGTTCGGTCTTTCGGATATGCACCATTTCATTGGTGACTCTGGGCTGAATTAAGAAAAACGTAACCTTCTGAACTCTCGTAGTGCCATCTACCAGCATCTACTGGAGCCAATTTTAACTCTTTAATAAAACACTAAAATTGTAACTCATCTACTAGAGCCATGCCCTAAAAATGAACCAACCCCTATTGTTAAAGTTAGAGGAACAAAGACCAATGACTTATATACCCAAGAGAAGATTATGTATTTGCTTTCACTGATGGATGATCGGACAAGATTTTTGAAGACGGAGGAGCTGATATTAATTTTACTTTCCCTTTGGATAGTCACACAAAGCATTTTAAGGTCGGTGCAGGAAAAATAACATCAAACTACACTTACGAACTCCTTGCAATACAAACATCCCTAAATGAATACATAAATGAAAAAGAAAGAGCTTAAGGTTGTGACGGGCTCACGCGTCTTTTCTTTAACATAACCTCTGGGTTCTTTGGGGCCAAGATTAATGGCAACTCTTTTCCAACCAAAACCCAAGAAGCGAAATGTGAAAAAGAAATGCAAATAAGATAGCTTTTAAATAACAGAAGTTTCAGTAAGTGAAATGGCAATTTGGGGAATGTTATGTAGGAAAGAGACACAAGTGTGAATTGGCAGTCAATTGTGAAGTTACCTGGAAGATAAGCCATTAAATCAAGGTGCATACCATTGCACACGCGCCCAGACGTTTCTTCATAAGATTGAATCTAAATTGGGATTAAGGTAGGATTGATTATTTGATATTAGGACTTGTAATATTATTAGAAGTGAGAGTAGGCGGATTAAATAATTATAGTGGTCTAAGTTACGTGATTCGGTTTAACTATTACTGTGTGTTTGTTCATTATAGATTCTCGCTTAATAAATATTATCTAAATTGTTAGACATTTAAGTTCCATTCTTAATAAAGTCATATTAAGAATCAAAAATATCTATTCCTTTTGCAAACCCTACACCTCTAGCTCACGCTGACAATTTAAGATACGGTCACCCAAGGAGGGTGGTACCACAAGGTCTTATAATCTTCACTGACTGTAAAGCTCCCCTCCAATCAATTCATAAAGGCTACTCAGGGCTAATTTCTAACACACACTGTACACTTCATCAGATGCTCAGTTTGAAAAACTAGTGTATCATACAATGGATCCTAGCACATGTTGATTCTGATGAAAATGAGGTGGCTGATACTCTGGCTAAGGAAGGAAGGCAAATTAACAATAACGCCGACACTGCAACGTTCGTCACCCTAGGCGATACAAACTCAGCAGAAGAATCAAAACTTTATGATACAAAAACGAAGCTGAAACACCAAGTTCCTAAAATTAATACAAGTAGAAGCCTGGCAAGCATATAATAAGGCTTTGAACAGGACACTTTAGGAGCATGCAAATTCAGAAGCAACAGAATTTTTGCAAACACTGTCACGGCACAGAACATCTTTCTTTCTGTCCTGCCATTCTGACAAAATTATAGTACATTAACAAGAACCCCCTCCCCGTGAGGACTTATACGAAGATAAAACTGCCTCCAGATTTCCGTTACTGTCTATAGGACCTTGGTCCTGTTTAATTATTGTCCATGGCAAGATACTAGCCAGACAACTGGAAAGGTCAGTTTTAGGAGTTTTTTTTATGCTAGTAATGATGGGAGTACTCCTTCAAGAGGGACTTGGGGGGAAAATTTGTAAAGAAGACTTCATTTTTGGCAGAAGCGTCAATTTAAGAGAAAGTCCAATGCTCTTTTAAGTTTCACTAAACGAAATCGTCCATTAACATTCAACGTAGATTTAGACATTGTTACGGACGTCCTGGTGCATTATTATCCTGATTTAAAATTTAAAAAAATGCGATGGTATGAAATGTTTTTTTTTAAAAAAAAGACAACGTGGTAGAAGACTCGTTAAAGAACATTTATTCGGAACTAAATTACTACCTATAGCAGTGCTTCTCAAACTTTCAACACTTGCGACCCAATATTCAATCACCATTTTCATCACGCCCCCCTCATACAATAACGATATGTTGAATTCAATAATACCATACTTTGACGCCAAAGCTACAATACGACTTTAACCTCTTCACCACCGACGTATATAAATGACTTGCTCAGACAGTGCGTAAATTGCCCCGGACGTATATATACGTCTTTCTGAAATATATTCACTACTATCCATAAAATTATTCCGAAGACTTTGGATTGCAATAAAATGACCTTAACATTGTTTGAGAAAGATTTACTTATTTCACAGAGAATTTTCTTATTTTCCCTTTCTCCGTCCCCCCAAATACCCCACATATGCGTGCATACGTGCAAAATGGTGGCATTGGGGAGTGAATCGCGTAATCTTTATTCCGCAGTTATGGGATTAATTATAAGCCATACAAATGATCAAGATAAGTGCTTAATTTTTGCATATAATTTTATATACGACCAACCGATGCGGTCACTGGTTATTATTAAACTTGTTAACTTAGTATTGTTAAGATAATTATAATTCATTGTGCAGTGCTGATACATTTATAAGTGTATTATATCAGAGTAAATGTATTTTTTTCATTATGACAGAATGTATTTTGTTTGTTTTACTTTCAAAAAATTAATAATTTTTTTGAAATAATCTTTTGTTTTCGACTTTTCAATATGCTCGCACCCCTTCTAGGGTTATAACGCCCCTAGGGGGCGCGCCCCACAGTTTAAGAAGCTCTGACCTGTAGACATTCTCTGAGCTACCAAGGGTACACATGTTGCAATATACTGAGGAAAATTCATAACAGTAACAATATATCCAGACAAATATATGCTTAGTTATGATAGTTTGAGAACAAAAAGATTTAAAATCTGGGTAAGACATTTGGTTTATATCCTGTATGATAAATAATGATATAAACATATAATTAATATAGTACTATAAATATGTTAATACATATTGATATAAATATCCCTATTTGAATGTTTGTATATTTGTTTTTGGGACTGAAGTAAATCCATCCGTTGATCGTAATGTTCCAATATTTTACAGGGAGCTTCGCTGATATTTCAATGGAGAATCGTAAACATATTACCACCAAAAAAAATTTCTCAAATTAATTTTGAGTGGATTTTTTTCCCCGAGATTTCCCGATTAACCTCATACACCTGAATGCCAGGGTTTTAATCGCATTTACATTAGCATAAAATCAAGTCATCTCTATGGAAATCAATTTTTAAATTAAAATCACATTTAAAGAATAGTTTTCCCAAAAGGGTTAGTAGAAGTTCCACGGGCAGAGCCCGTCATACAACTTGATTATTTGTGTTGATGGTTATTTACAATTTTTTGTGTCATGCAGACTACCTTGGGTGAGTGAATGTCTAAAAGCATCGCACTATAAGGCAACACGAGAGCTATTGACAACGGACCTCGTAATTTTGAGCCACGGTCAAGTGACGAAGACGGCACTTGACCTAGTATCCTCTCTCCAAACTACCACCCCCCGTCAGTGGAAGGACTTTGAGCCTTGATAGAGTTCACGCACATCAGCATCTCTACACTGCAGGCTTTCAGTGTGACAATGGCTGGAACTCCTGACACGTTGACCGCAAGTTCGTGATCATAAGCACCAGTCTATTGCTGCCACAGGAGAATATCTCGAAATTTTATAGTCAGGCTTTGGGGAACCGTTACAGTGTCTACCATTATTTCACTATTACTTAGGGTCAGCTTGTGTACAAACTATATATTAATGCAAAACTAAATAAGATATGTGTATTGTCGCCCAACCGGTATAGTGGTTACGATGTTGACTGCGGTGCCGTAGGGACTGAGTTCGAATCCCGGAGAAGCCATGGTTGTTTGTAAACGTATAGTGCCTTTGCGGCAAGGGGGTACTCTAAATGGCCGTCGAGCCGCAAGTCCTCTCGTGTGGTTGGTAGAAGGGGAAGAGAGGTGGAGGCCTCTGACCACCCCCAGAGTGTTCTCCTTCTAAATTGGGTGGAACCGAGCCAAATCGTATTGTCATCTGTATGGTGCTACGGCTAACGACAGGCGTCACTTAGCCTTTTGCCATGAAGAATTTCGTGAGCCTTGATCCGGCCTTTGCCGATCAGGTGGCATTAGTAACAACAACAGTAGATATGTGTAGTGGAACAAACATTTTCCTCATAAATGGTAGAAGACAAAAATATATTAATTGCCTTCAAGTGATAGTTAACATTATTTTTTTCACATATACTATTACTAGGTTTTATTTTCAAAAAACGATAATATGAATTGTTATATTGTTCTAAATTTAATATATGCATTTTCACTGCTCGTATATTTCTGTTGTGTGTCATTATTTATATCGTGTAAACGAATAATAAAATGTTTTTCTTTCCTCGAGATGTCCATAGAAGTATTTTTAATTATCAGAGAAATTTTATTTCAAAATAGGATGCTTTAACACAATCAACAATTTGAGTTTTAGAGAAAAAAGAAGTAAAAACTCAAAATTTAGTAATTTTTTTAACTTTCGAATTATTGCGATTCGAATTTTTTATTAGAAAATCTGTGTTAAGCGATAGATTTGATTAATTTACTTGACTTTAGTTTCCGTTGTGATTGATTTTTTTTTTTGGTTTATTTTGTTTTTGTTACTTATTGTTATTTTTTCTATTTTTTTTTATCGTGGGGTTCAGTAGGAGGGGATTAAATTTGGAATTTTTTTTTTTTTTTTTTAAGATTTTACATAGAACTAAGTTTGAACCGTGTTTTTTAAAAATTATAAATATAATTTTATGATATTTAGCTCAATTGTTGATATAAAATTGTTTTAACAAAACAGAAAAAAATTTTTGAAGTTTTTTACAAAAATGAACATAAAAACCCCCCTTTTAAAATATTTCCTTTTGTAAAAAAATGCTTCTATTATAATAATTTTTGCCACAGCGGCTCAATAGAATTTTTGAAATATATAACTTGAAATGGGGTTTTTCCATGTTTACACAAAAAGAGGAGAGAAATTTTAAGAAAAAAAACCGAAATTATTTCAATTGGTTGTAACTTTGAAAATAATGAATTTTTTAAAAACGTTGTTGAGCCTCTGTACAGAGGTCTGAGTTTTATACAGGCAAAAATTATTATAATAGAAGATTTTTTTACATAAAGGGGAAGTTTTTGTAAAAGGGGATTCTAAGTTATTTTCCCAAATATTGTATTTTAAAACATTTTTTTTTCAAAATCCTTAAAACAATTTTATACACCGTTTCTAAACGCAATAAATATCATGAAAATTATCCATTTATGCGCTTTTTTAAAATCATGGTTCCGAACGTAGTCGGATACCTTAATGGGCTGAATTAATGATGGTCACATGATAAATACGATCGCGTGTTCTCTATCGAATTCGAAACAAACTGACATCAGACTTGTTCTACTTGTAAAAAGTTACACACCATTTATAGATTAGTAAATTAGGTAAAAATGCTCAAATGTTACATTTCTTCGAAAAGTTTTTCAAAATTTAAAAAGAAATTAGCACATTATACGCGTTTTTTAAATCGGCTGTATTTTGTTTACGTATATACGTTATTGTTGCTGACAAGTATGTTCTGTTTAGAAGAAAGTTTCCTCAGAAAGAAAACGTTGGCAACAGGGAAACGCATGAACTGATTAGCTGGAAACATATGGTTATATTTATCATGTAACTATGACGTCACATGAATTTTGGAATTGATTGGTTGGAACATGTAATTGTCGTTATTATGTGACTATCACGTCTCATGTGTATTTAGACCATTACGCAAATAAAAACAAGAGATTGTTAGATAAGTTTATACTTCTAACAGAGGTCTATCCTTGAACCTGTGAATCCTCTCAAGGTAAATTTATTTCTTTTTAACTATTGTTCTAATGAAAACTTTCTCCAGAAGACTTAATTCATGCAAATGAGTGGTTCTATTTAAGGTATCCGACTACGTTCGGAACCGTGGTTTTAAAAAAGAGCATAAATGGATAATTTTCATGATATTTAGTGTCACTTAGCTTAGAATAAATGTATAAAATTGTTTTAAGGACATTATGACAAAAAGAATTATTTAAATACAATATTTTGGCAAAAAATTAACTTAGAATAATCTTTTTTTCAAAACTTTCTCCTTTTATAAAAAAATGTTTCTATAATCATTATATTTTGTGTGTGTGTGTGTGTGTGTGTGTGCTTATACAAAGTAAAGATTTCTCCAGAGAATCTGAACTAAGATTTTTGAAAAATTCACATTATTTTCAGAGTTACTATCAAATGAAATAATTATCGGCGTTGTTTTCTTAAAATTTCTCCTTTCTGTTGTAGTAAAATATGGATAAATCCACTTCTAAGCTGTATATTTCAAAAGTTCTAGTTCATCCTCTGTACAGAGGTCTGATCTATATACAAGCAAAATATTATTATAATAGAAGAATTTTTCATAAAAGGAGTATATTTTGAAAATGGGTCATTCTATGTTCATTTTTTGTCAAAATATTGTACTTAAAAAATTTTTTATTGTAATAATGTTCTTAAAACAATTTTATTTATGTTTTCTAATTCAAGTCACACTAAATATCATGAATATTATCCATTTATACGCTTTCGCAAAATCACGGTTCCGAACGTAGTCGGATACCTTAAGCATTCACTTTTAGATACGCGAAATTAGTTGAGAGTAGTTGAGAGGTAGTTGAGAGGTAGTTGAGAGTTAGTCGACGAGTTGTTTCTGGATAATCAATTATTACTAATTTACGATTAAGTTATAAGATAAAGTTTAATGATAACGACCGGAGGTTGTACAACAAATAACAGACTTGCGATGAATTAGACCGTAGAAGTCCTAAGCGTTCTAAGAGTAAATGTATTAGATTATACTGAAATATTAAATATCCTTTTTGCCGTGTAATTGCTTTGATAATTAGTAGTGTTGTGCATTCTCATCCCAGGTTGTTTTGACGGTTAGTGAACAATAAAAGTGAATTTAAATCCAGTCATGGCTGTGATTTTTTCTCGAACCCCAGAGCACCAATAACCTCGATGAGGTTATTAAATACTAAATAGAAGTTATATTTGATGAAAAAGTAGGAATAAGAATGAATTTTTCTTACCATGCGATTCAAATCACTAACGCACACTACACTGCTGTGTGCGTCTTCGGATATCGCCCATTTACTGTGATCCTTTGTAAAAGTGAAGAGAATGTCTTTCTTACGCTTAGGAAAAGCCATGTTGATAGTTAAAACATCTGAAACTGTGTTACGACTATCACAAGATGGCGACAACGCTCCTCCTGATCCACGCCGCCATGACTGAACAATCAGATCTTCATTCAGATATTTAGAAAGAATGTTACTGTATAAATCTATAAATTTTGATAAAAATGTATTAAAATTGGGATATAATTATATAATAAATAAAATACATTAGAAAAATTAAGGTATGCATATTTTATGGAATATGAATTAAATATTACTTTTAAAACCAAATGTTTGGAAAAGATATTATTTAATGCTTTTATGTGTGATGAAATAGTATTTAATACTTGACTAATGGGATTTGCGAAGTTATTTTTAATTCATATCTTAACACATGAAGAAAGAAATAGTGATTATTTTGTTACAAATAAGTGCTAATTTTTTATTTGAGATAACTTTTTAATTTAAAAAATAAGAAATTTGATCCTTATGATACTCAGAAAAATTAAAAATCTAAAAGAAAAAATATTTTTTTCTTTACATTAAGTTGGTGCATATAAAATGTCGGATTTTTTTTTACATGTAAGCGTTTGTCTCCCCGTTTCGTCATGCATTGGCATAACCTTAGTTTGTAGTCGTATTATCCATTGCCAGAGTCCCACATCACAACAAATATTTTCTCAAAAGTGTTTCATTTTGTTATTAAATTTGAATTTTGCAAGAAAATGAATTCATCTGATATTTGTGTAATTTTTTATTTGGATAATAATAACTGTATGAAATACACACCAGACGTTTGAGAAGAATACTGTTAACGATTGAAAAGTGCAGGGTTGGTTTGAAAAATTTTGATCTGGTGATTTTTTCTCCCTACAAAATGAACCAGATAGAAAATCCAAAACATATGTGAAAAATGATGCTCCTGAAGAATTGGTGGAAGTGAATCTAACAGGACATTGATGAAATCCATAACATAAGCGAAGTTATGTGCACTGCAACTTTTCAGTATTCCTGTGCTATTTCGGACATGGAAATTAAAATCCAGAGAAGACTGTGTGACGACTCACGCGTCCTCTCTAACATAACCTCTGTGCCTTTGACGGCCACTAATGGAAAATCTTTTTCCGACTTAACCAAGAAGTGAAACGAATAGATATGCAACAAGATAACCTTTAAAAGGACAGAAGTTTTAGTAAAGTTAATGCATGGCAATTTATAGAAGTTCAGTCTAGAAAAGGTAGGTGTAAATTGACGGCCTACCCAAGAATCACGGAAATCTCGCCATTAATACAAGGTGCAATATTACCATTGTACTGAGCTCAACGGAATATCTAAAAGTTTATTGAACCGGTGCTTGAAAATTCAAGGTAGGAAGATTATTTTCTGAATTCGAAATATATATTAGGAATGAGGAGTAGTGGAATATATAATTATATATAAGGATCCAATTGCGCGATCTGTAACTACGGCTACGTATTTTGGTTTATTCTCACTTAATATAAGTTTGTTGATAAGGGTAATTTAAGTTAAACTCTAATAAAGTCATATTAAGAAATTTAAAATGTCTCTTCATTTCGAGAATCCCACACCTCTAACTTACGTTGAAATCTCTGACGATATGCATCGTGACAAAAGATCGACGGAGGAACAATACAATTGTTGATCTTTATTTCGTTCCGAAATTGCTGTAACGACCGAACTCTATTGAGTCGCTTTCACAGCTATACGATATCTAGATTCTTTTCGGATATAAGAGCCGCCGTATCCGCACCGCCACTGGCATAACGTGAGGGGTCGCACACGCCAGAGATCCTCAAGATACTTAAACGAATTTCCCCTTCTCGTCAGATTCACTTCCAGTGATCCCATCCTGGCGTTAACATTGCTGGGGAAACTAGAAATTGTGGACAACTTAGCAGGACTGGAAGGTTCTCTGGCGAAACTACAACGCCTGCCGTTCCTCTTTGCATCATTTGAACTTTTCAAAGTATAAAGCAAAGAAATAAGGCCATTTGATGATATCCTACTTAGTGCACCAAATAAGCAAAAGGAATAGTTGTGCTAGTGTTGAGATTTTTGTTAAGTGTACGAAGACTTTGTATGTACTTTTTAGTGTTTTGATTTATTAATTTTTTAAAAGAAGGTTTACTATTTTTTAAAAAATTGATTTCATTGCCACATTAAAAATGTTACAAATATCATAAAAAAATTACAAATCCGATGTATTAATTTATATTTGTGGAAAACATAAAATTTTATTGGAAATTCCAAGTGTACGAACAATTTCGTGGTCCATTGCACATATAATTTCATCATCAATCGTTTTAATAATAATTTAAATGAAAAAGCGGAGACAAGTATAATACAAATTATTTTCAACGATGCAATTATAGTATATTTCTTTGTTCTAAGATTCGCGTTCGATTCCAAATACACACAGACGTTGCAAATTTTTCTTCCATCATTTATTAACAAACCAAACCAAATAACATAACAAGTAATATATAAAAAAAAAAATTTAAGTCAAGATCAATAAAGTAAAATTTTATTTTAGCTACTTTTTATTAAATAGTTGCAATTAATATAAATACGTATACAAAATGACAGAATCACAACATATGGTAACTACCTTTATTAATTATCAGCTAAAGTGTCGCATTGTCATCCAAAATAATCATGTATATAAAATTTCAATCTCCAAATCAAATGTTTCAAAACGTGAGAAAAAAAAAACTTTTCTCGTTTGACAATGTTGCCAAAATGGTCGCTACAAGTCGCCAACGTGGCGGATATTTGTAATTCATTGAATATCACCGAATCAATTAATTTTATTTAATTAATTAAATTATTGTATTGTCATTTTAAAATAATCATGTATATAAAGTTTCAGCTTCAATGAGTTTTTAAAAATGTATTTTATTAACGACGAAAATTCCACGAAGATGTAAATAAATAAATACATATAGAGAGTGTAAGCTAATAGGTAGAAATTGAATCAATGAGAACAGCAACATAAAATCAGACGATAACGGTTCATACAGCAATTGATTGAATAAATATAGATCGGAAAAAAAATTATCGTTGCCGCAGTTCCAAACGAAATAATTAAATACTTATGTTTTAACTGTTTAAATTTCTCCATCGGATATGGAAGATGCTCTTAAAATCCTCTTTCGTAGGGATTACCAAAAACTCTGTGGTACGGATGTGTAGCAATATTGTATTTTTATTAGGTTTATAGAAACAAATGCAGTTGGACAAAATATGGATTAATGGACTAAATTCCTGATGGTCACATGATAACGGCAATCACGTGTTTCCCATTGATTAAAAATTGACATACTAGTTGTTTAACTTGTAAGGTTTAGATAATATGTAAAATTTGATGATTGGGTAAAGAGTTCACGTGTTAAAAAATTCTTCAAACAGTTTTCAAAATTTAAAAAAAAAATACTTACATTGTACGAATACTTTTAAATTAAATGCATTTTGTTTAACTATGTGTTTTATTATATCGTTGTACTTTCTAAATATGTACTAAATATGTACTTTCTTAAAGAAAGTTTCTGCAAAAAGCAAAAGTTGTCAACAGTGAAGACGAACATAGCCGCATTCATTAGTAAAACGTCGAGGCGAAGTTCCCCAGCCAATCAGATTTTCCTCCGCCCGAGAGCTCTGGTTGGCTAACGCTAACCCGATTTTGTACGCCTTGGGGAATGAGCCTTAATTGGTTGGAAACGCGTGATTATATTCGTGATATAATGACGTCGCATTAATTTATGAACTGATTGGCCGAAAACACGTGGCTCAGTTATCATGTGACTATGACGTCACATGAATTTAGTCCATTCGAGTAGTATTAAAATAAATGCATAAAATTGAAACTCTTAAAATAATTTCTTTTTAAATGTTATACTCATACATTAATATTTACAATATTGTAATTTAAAAAAAAAACGGTTGAAATTATCTTACCAGATTCTTCCATTTCATCTTTTGCATAACCAACAAATTCTTCTCCAGCTAAGCTGTGAAATTTAAATTCTTCTACATAAGGAGGTTTCTTAATAAAATGAGGTTTATCAGTAAACAGCGATTGAGCAGTCTTATCAAGCAATTCTTTCACTCCATTTGTTAATTCGTATTGATAAATGTTCGGGTGACAATACAACAAATAGCGACCTAAAAGAAAATGTAAAAAAAAATAAAAAATTATACATTTTTTGAAAAAAATTCAGAGAAGATAAAAAAAAGATAGCTTATGTATATACTCCCAGAAAACCAAAAATCTAAGCAAATACAGAATCATTTTATAAAAAAACAAATCTGCACAGCAACACGTAAAAATTCATTCAAATTCCGTCAAAATCAAAACAGGATTGCACTTCAGCTATCCCACTGCGTTCAGAACGGTGATTTTAAAAAAGCGCATAAATGGATAATTTTCATGATATTTAGTGTCACTTAGATTAGAATACATGTATTAAATTGTTTTAAGGACATTTTGACAAAAAAAATTATTTAAACACAATATTTCGGCAAAATTAACTTAGAAAAACCCTTTTTTTAAAAAATTTTTCTACTTTTTGTGAAAATGTTTCTATTATAATAATATTTTGCCTGTATATAGCTCGGGACCTCTGTACAGAGGCTCAACAATGTTTTTTGAAAAATTCACATTATTTTCAGAGTTACAACCCATTGAAATAATTATCGGCTTTTTTTTTCTTAAAATGTCTCCTCTCTGTTGTAGTAAAACATGGATAAACCCACTTCTAAGTTATATATTTCAGA
Source organism: Trichonephila inaurata madagascariensis (assembly GCA_019973955.1). Classification (NCBI taxonomy): domain Eukaryota; kingdom Metazoa; phylum Arthropoda; class Arachnida; order Araneae; family Nephilidae; genus Trichonephila; species Trichonephila inaurata. The sequence continues at coordinate 16,713 of BMAV01006423.1, forward strand.
AATTCTATTAGAGCCTGTGTACAGAGGTCTGAACAATAGACAGGAAAATATTATTATAATAGAAGCATTTATCACAAAAGGAGAATATTTTGAAAATGGGACATTCTATGTTCATTTTTTGTCAAAATATTGTACTTAAATAATTTTTTATTGTAATACTATTCTTAAAAGAATTTTATATACATTTTCTTATCTGAATGACACTAAATGTCATAAATAGTATCCATTTATACGCTTTTGCAAAATCACCGCTCCGAACGTAGTCGGATACCTTAAAGAAAAATTGTAAAAGAATACCGTAAAACATTTTATAAAAATAGACATGAAAGAAACATTAGATTACTTTATTTGTTAGAAAGGAGCCTTAATAAGAGAAGAGAGAGAGTAAATTAAAAAAAATTATCATATAAAAAAATCTGATTTACCATCATTCTAATATAAAACCAGTTACCAATAAAAGTAATCAAAACAAAAATAAATAAAAACTTTATACAAATCAATAGTATTGAACTTGTTAGAAATGTATGTAAAAAGAAATGATAAAAGATTAGTAATGATCTAAACAATAATTAATAAATTTACTATCGTTATATTAATTATGTCACTACTATCATTAATGTTGTTATTTTGTAATTGATTAAGAATAATTTTTCTGCAAATAAAAATAAATGTATATTAGAAGTCTAAAATTTTTCCTCAATAATATTAAAGACTTCTGTTTTATCAGAAATATTACTACTTAATCTATTACATACTACACCGGTGACCAAAATTTAAGCATAACTCGTAAAATGTGGAAGAACGTGTGTAAATATTGGTTAAATTGCTCAAAATTACTTGTGAGAAGACTCATTGTTTGAAGGTGAAACAGCGTGCACGTGCGAAGCATTTCAGTCGTCGTTGGCATTCCCAAAACACATGCGTCCGTTAGAACGTGTAAAAAACTTCTTCAGTGATCAAGCAGGTTATGTGTAAGTGCTGAGAAGGGTTGAATGATCAAAAAGGCCGATGGATGGCACAAACCGTCGTGTTTTGGAAAAAAGAATTATTGGGATTCTAGAATGAGAACGATCTAGGTCTCAAATTGTGAATGTGCCTCAGTGTGGGATCTTAAGACTGCAACAAGGTTCCTAAGTACAGAAGATGTTACCCGACGATACGCAAAAAAGCGCACGAAAAAATAAATACCTTACTTCAAATTGCCAATCTGTTCTCTTATATAGCGCTTGCGGTTGGCGCTAAGGTCATCCGTGATGCACGTTTGCGCTATAATGCTAATAATTTGCATATTTCATCGCCGCCAACGCATGATATAAATTTCACACGTTTTGCATGCTTCCTTCAGGGTGTTGCATTTTGTGTGGACAGCAGTATATATAAATATGACTTGAGTAGATTTTATTTCCAAAAAAATTTCCTTTCTTTTTAAATAAATTCAAAAAGTATTTTGTGTTGCAACTAGAATGAGTGTTTTCTCTGATACCCATTCTAAAAAATAAGGAATATTTTCAAATTAAGGTATCCGACTACCCTAAAATCATGAATTCTTCAAAAAATCGACAATTTTTTTTATTATTTTATTTTATAGTCCATCTTATTAGCTTAATAAAAATACCAAGTTTTTTATTTTTCATTCACTAGAACACAAAATTACAAGTGTATTAGTAAAAGCAGACGTCATAACTTTACACAAGATTTCAAACTTTAAAATGCGTGTTACTCGAAATGTGTGTTTTTCGAAAAAGTTCGATTGTTGAAACAGTTTTGAAAATAATTTGCTGAAATTTTTTGTGTATGTTCTGTATAACAGTAGAAGTGTTTTGACATTCAGATTTATCAATTACTGTTTTACTTCAAAATTTACAGTCCTTTATGTGAATATAATCGTTGTTTTTAAGCAATTTCATAGAGTTACTAAGATAAAGTGCTCTAGTTTTTGTAAAAACTAAAATACATCTTATCCTGAAGGTTATTTCAAACATGAACAACAAAGTAACACAACAAAATTGAAAAATTTAGAATTTGTTCATAAATGTTTCGCAAAGCCCGGGCCCCGTTTATGTAATTTTTTGTACATTTTTACCAGTTTTTTTTTTCATTTTAATAATAATAAATTTTTTCCTGTTTTCAATTTTAGGATTTTTTCTTTAATATATACTCTATATAAATCTAAAAATCCCAAGAAAATCACCATATCTCCATTTTTTCAAAAAAAAATTGTCGCAAGTTGTCGGATACCTTGAGCATTTAAATTTTTCTTAATTTTGTTTGCTCCAGATAAAGGACAAGTATTTAAGGTCTGTTATTATTCCTATACTCCAGCGTTTCTCAAACTGTGGGGTGCACCCCCCTAGCGGTTCGTGATAACTCCACGAAGAAGACGCGAACACATTGAAAGATCGAAAACAAAAGATTCATTAAAAAACATTAATTTACTGAAAGTAAACAAACATAATGCATTCTAACATAATAAAAAATAAAATACATATTTACACTGATATAATACACTTATAAATATATCAGTACTGCACAATGTATTTTATAATTAATTCAACAATACTAAGTAAAGAACAAGTTCAATAATTACCAGTGACCCCATGGGCTTGTCATATATAAAATTATATACAAAACTTAACGTTTATCTTGATAATTTGTACGGTTTATATTTAATATCTCTTAGCTTCCTATTAAAAGTTATGCGATTCTGTCCCCAATGTCACCGTTTTCCACGTAGACGACGTGAATGTGATGTATTGGCGAGGGGGTTAAAAGGAATAAATAAGCAAATCCTCTGAAATAAGTAAATTCTTCGCAAGCACTATCAAGATCCTTTTATGACATTTTAAAGCCTTCAGAATAATTTTATGGATAGCAGTGCACAGAAAACAATTGTACTTCGGAAAGACGTATAAGGTAATTCGGGGGAAGATGCCAGTTTGTTAATAGTACTTTTATACATCGATAGATGGTAATTTTGAGCTACTTGTGTGAAGAGCCTGGTCCGACATTGAGTGTGGCTTGTGAATTTATCTGAATTAATCGTCTTTAATCGGTCTTATTTTTCGATCTTTTAGACATTTAAAGTGGTGAGTACAACTTTTATAACATTCCGTTCCTCACATTTAAAGTTCATAAACGTACTTGTTATTTTAAGGTATCCGACTACGTTCGGAACCATGATTTTAAAAAAGCGCATAAATGTATAATTTTCATGATATTTAGTGTCACTTAGATTAGAGAATACATGTATAAAACTGTTTTATATAAGGACATTATGACAAAAAAAATTATTTAAGTACAATATTTTGGCAAAAAATTAACTTAGAATAACCTTTTTTCCAAATGTTCTCCTTTTGTAAAAAATGCTTCTATTGTATTAATTTTTTGCCTGTACTACGCTCAGACCTCTGTACAGAGGTTCAACTACGAATTTTGAAAAATTCACATTATTTTCAGAGTTACAACCATTTGAAATAATTATCGGCGTATTTTATAAAATTTCTCCCTTCTGTTTTCGTAAAACATGGATAAACCGACTTCCGAGTTATGCACTTCAAAAATTCTAGTTGAGCCTCTGTACAGAGGTCTAAGCTATATACAGGCAAAATATTAATACAATAGAAGCATTTTTTTACAAAAGGAGAACATTTGGAAAAAAAAGTTATTCTAATTTAATTTTTTGTCAAAATATTGTATTTAAATAATTTTTTTATTGTAATACTATTCTTAACCCAATTTTATATACATTGTCTAATCTAGGTGACTCTAAATATCATAAATATTATCCATTTACACGCTTTTGCAAAATCACGGTTCCGAACGTAGTCGGATACCTTAAATAAGATATTAGCAATATAAGTGAGTAATGCATAATGTTACACATACGATACATGTAGAAACGGCCCTAACACTGCAGAAATAAGGAAATAAGCGTGTGTGGCATATGCTTCTTATACTAGGGAGAAGACGCCACATGGTTCAGAAATAAATGAAATGAGCTATCAATTTTTTTTACATTCTGTAACACTGTATATTATCATATAAAATATAGCTGCAATTAATGGATGGCACAGGGGATCTCTATAGGACGAGGATGTGCAGGGCTGAAGTCGACTACTACTTCAGCCTGCTGTAGACCGTTCTGCAGGAAAAGTCGTTTTTAGCAAACTAATTATGAAAGAATTTAATTATTTTTTGTTTTTGTTTTTCTATAGTTATTATCATTTCACATTTAATTTGGTAATGTTTGTCTATTTTTTATTTTTATTTACTGTGGTGTTGTTTCATCTTACTCCATGACTGGTGGCATCTTCCCCATATATATGGGGAAGATGCCACAATTAAATGAATTTTTTTAACATTAAATTTCTTATTTATTTTCATACTGAGAAGGGAATTAACTTGTATATATAACCAATTAAATAATGATAAATGAAGTGTATTTTTTTTCATGGTCTTGTTATTTCAATTTTCAATGTACTAATCGAAAAATCCTTAACTGTGGAATCTTCACGTCACAGGAATATTGATCTACAATAGGTCCTCCATCCCCTATCTGAAATAGTATTTTTGCGGTAACAAGTGGAAGTCCTGAATGGAAAAACAGAGTTCTCTGAATCAGTAGAGCCGATGATCTTACTGGCTGATAGGGTAAGGCAAGTGGACGACGTCAAAGTCTGGAAGAGGGCTCTTGATGGTCTCGGCGGGGAAAAGTCCTGAGTATTTTGGCGGGAAACTGGGTGTGGGTGAGTGAGTGAGTGAGTTTGGTGTTTTATGGCGCAAGAGCTAGTTTTGGCTATACTGCGCCAAACATTTATAGGTCTGTGGTCTGGACGGGAAAAGAATAAAAGGAGAAATTGGATGACAAGATGGAGGGTCGAAAATAGAGAAGGATCACTGGGGTACCCCGGGGTCGTGACACCCGTGTTTACCAAAGATAGTAAACCCCTTGGAAAAAGGAAAAGATCACTAGAGGGTACCTCGGGATTGTGACACCCGTACCCACCTAAAGAAGGTGAGCCCCCTGAGGGGAAAAACTGGGTGTTGGAGTAGAAGCAATGGCATTGGTTGGTTGCTGTAAGTGAGAAAGCTCTTTGTTGGCTGCCCTGAAGTAACTGTGGGATCTTCCTCCAAGTTACCTTATATACTTATGGGCAATTAAGGCTTTGGTCGAGCAAGATGTTTATATACACCAGTTGCACTTGAGAGTTTAAAGTCGTATCGTAGCTTTAGCGTCATAATATATTATTATTAAATCCAATACACTGTTATTGTATGGAAGGGGAGGGGTGAAGAAAATTTTGGTAGAATATTAGGTCGCAAATATTGAAAATTTGAGAAGCTCTGATATACTCAAAAAGACAACCCAAAATTTATAACGTTATGTGTAATACATATATGGGTATTAAGTTATACTAACATATGCTGCTCAAATTTTCAGTTGAAAGTGTAATACACATTGCCATATGCCCACTGCCTACTGCATTCGGCGGAAATTCATGCTTGTCAATCTTGGTATATTTTGGTATGGAATGTGTCAGCCAGATTCCTGTTTCCGCATCAAATGCTAGGTATCCTAAAATAATAAATACATTATTGTGTGTAAAAATATCTTCCAAGGAAACGTATTTCATTCAAAGCATTATGTACATGTAGAGTTGCCATTACATAAAGGAAAATAATATACTAACATTATGATAGAAGATTTCTTAGACATACCTTTCAAATGCCCAATATTTTTTTTTAATCGCTTGTGATATTGAAGTGGGGGATCATCGCTATAAAACAAGCGAGAAAGAGATGAATCCTGAAAAATAATTAATAATAATGTGAATAATAATTTTCAAAACATTTTGTATTTTATCTCCTGAATGTAATTTTGATTTTTTTTTTAATATTTCAAAACAAAATAAAGCATCTCCTTGCAATTTTTTCCACAGGATATCGTGTCATTTTTCAAAAATAAAGCAACCATAATTCAAAAATAAAAATAATAAATAAAATAAAATAAAGTGTGTGTGTACTTATGTACCCTCGTAAGAAGTTATACTTCTTTGATTTAACAAGATTAAAATTTTTCTAAAAATCTTTAGCAGGGCAAGCTGGGTCAAGGACGAAAGGCGGTCACGAGCAGAGTTGAACGATACTAACCTTCAGTCAATCGGACGAGCCAAACCTGAGATAATCACGATTTAAATAAATTTAAACACCCCCGCACAGGGACAATAGGACCAATAATATGGGAAGGGGTCGAAGGCGGGAATGATTTGTCCCGTTCGGTATACTTCTAGACAAAGAATTTTCGAATCCGTGACGGTGTGCATCACATCCGTAACGGTTTTGCTTCACATCCGTGACGGTGTGTGCGCGCATTGTAAAAATTTACCCACATCCTTCTTCCCTAACGCCCCAAAAGAAGTATAACTTCAAAAATAATAATTAAAATAAATAATAGAGGGAAACGATTCTATTTGCTTTTAATTTAAAAAGTAATTCATGATATAGCTCCCCATTACCTTGTCCTTGTACACAGTACGTACTACTTAACATCAGTTTTGTAACAAGTACATTATAGAATTAAGATTATGGTCGAAACACAACGTTCAGCAGACGTTGTTACAAATCACCTATTACAAAGATAAGAAGAGCGTTAGCTTAGATCAGCGATACTCAACCTGCGGCTCACGGTGGGCATTTCTGAGTGGCCCACTCATGGTCCATAACAGCAAAAAATTCAATTATTTAAGAACATTGTATTAAATATGTAGCGAGATATTATATCAATCACGCAATCAGATATACCAATTTTGCTGATACGCATTGCAAGATTCCCCTTTTGTAACTGTAACGAAAAGTAATAACAAAAAACAGTGAACTGTGAACTGGAGTAGGGACTATTTTATGGGTAAAACTGAGTTTTAATTATAAACAACACTAATTTCAGTCTGGAATTCAATCAAAACTTCGCTCTTCTGCCATTCTGCACTTGATAAATTAATATTTGAAATAAAAATAAGAGAGGCTTTGTCAAAAGAAAAAAAAAATTAAATTATCAAACGGTAATGCAGCTATGTTTGTATGACAGTAGAATGTAAACTAGGAGCTTTGTCACGGATGAAAGGAAACCGAAACCACCTTATAACCCAGGAAAAATGTATAAAACTGAAATTTTTTTATATGTGTTTGATAGAGATTAATATGGTAATAAAACCAGAATGAGTTTTAATATTTTGATAAATTTTCTACACTTTAAGTGCCCTATATTCAATGCCCTATGTCAATACTGCCTTAGCCTTATAGTTTTTTCCATTAATCCTTATGTTGCGACCCGTGTGAAATATTCTGCCATATGTATGCGGCCCTGCTGGCAAAAGGTTGAGTACCTCTTGCTTATATCATGCCACCTAGATCTCAGATTTCTAATTTTTCGACACTTTGCCTCAAAAAATAAACAACAAACAGAAAAATGTCAATAAAATAAAAACAATTTTTCGAAAGGTAGTGAAATTTTCACAGGTTGTTTAACAGAAGAAGAGGCAATCTCGAGAAAATTAACAAACAAAGTTTAGTTCCCGAATAAGGAGTATAAACAATAATGTCCCTAACTTATGCAAAAAAAAATGTTTATTTGCGAAAATTTATCAATAGTGCGTCTGACCACCTCTACTGGAGATGTAGGCTCTACAGAGATGATTCATACCAGCAAGTAGGTGGCCAATCACACTTTGTGGGATCTGTGCTCGTTGTAGAAAAAAGCATGCTGTCAAATCATTAAAGTTTCGGGGAGGATAGTACAGAGCAGAAAGACATCTCTCCGAACATGTTGAACATGTTTCAGACGTGCTACTTTGGGTTCAAGCCAGGTGAACGGGTTGATCAGTTCATTCGAAACAGCGTTTCACGTTCTCCGTATTCGTTAATGATGCGAGCTCTGTGCACTCTTGCATTATCGTTTATAAGCATTGCATCAGGACCCATAGCTACCAGATAATGGATCGAACTTATGGGTCGAGAATTACATCCCATTAAAGAACTGCTGTTATTGAATTGGGATGAGATACGCAGAGATCTGGTCAACCTCTAACTATTCTCGTCACCTAAAACAAGACAACAGTACCACTGTATCTGTGTCTTTCAGTAATATTGTGAGCTTGAGATGGAGTTCTTGGGATTATCCAGGTCCGTATCCGGCGGGAATCATTGTTTATACAGAATAGGAACTCATCGGTGAATAATATGTCGACCCATTGTTATGGTGTTCATTGGATATGATCCAGAGCCATATATAAGTGAGCTATTCGAAGACGACATTAATTGCAATCGAGCTGATGGTCGTCTGTAAGAGAGATGGCATTCATGCAGCCATCTATTCCTGATGGCTTCGCAACGCTTGAAAAAAGTTGAAGGACTAAGCTCGTCGGATAACATCGAGCTTGTAGACACAGATAACGGTCTTCGCAGGCTGTTGTATTCTTTGGACGTCCACTGGCAATATACTCTTGTGACACTGTATATTCATTCTGATAGAGATTCCACAAGCGTATGAGGATCGAATGGTTGACATTTGAGACGTGTATAATCTCCGATGGTCGTTTTCCATAATAGATCCGACCAATTGCATACCAGCTATGTGTTTTCATTCCACGACTCATTTTGAAAGGAAAAAAATGAGGACCAAACAAATGTAACATCCAACGCAACGAAAGAAATAGCAACTACTGAAATTTATCTGATTTTATATCTATCGCATTACGAAGCATCATGTGAAGTATGAAAATATTTTACTGCGGAACGCCTTTTGCATTTCACTGAAAGATACATATACAAATTTTATTGCTGTAACCTTTCTTCTGGAGTTATGGTAATAGTACTGTTTGCGGGGTTTTTCAGACAGAGTGTAGCATAGTTTTTCAGTTCCCTTATTTTCGGTAAGCTTAAAATTATTAATTGAATTAGAAAGTTGCTACATTGCTTTACTTTAAATGCTTTATTACATATAACGCCTTCATATTATTTCCCCTCTTACTAGAACACATGGAGCAGAATGGATATTACTCAAGTTTTGCGAAAGAAAAATTTTTCTAAAACAGTTTTAAAAACTATTGCTTTAGAAACTATAAATACCAGATATTTACAGCCTAATTGGCTTCATGTTTGTACTTATAGATCATGATTGAATCAGGATGGAAGTGTAGGCTTTGGGATTTTTTCAGAACTGTTTGCAATTTATCTTAACTTAGTTCCAGACACATCTTCCTTTGATGGGGAAATAGAAGCTGTTAGAAATACTATTCAATAATAATTGTATAGAAAGGAGGCTTTTGAGAATGTCGTTTTATTTTCTGACTCCATTTCTGCAATACAAGCTGTGACACCTCTAGAATTTTCAGACTCTATTCGAATTAAAAACTGTGTAGAGAATCTTGAATTGCTCTCTATATTATAAAAGAATACTATTTTTCTCAATGAGTTCCCTCCCACTTTGATATCTACGGAAATGAAAGAGCTCGTTTTCTAGCCTTAAAAGCGCTGTGGTTTTACAGTGATTTCAGAGAGGAATCCCGTACTGTTTTATAAGAAGAGTTATTAAAAATAAAGTGAAAAAGATCTATGAAACTTATTTGAAAAAGATCTATGAAACTTATTTAAATCTATAAATTTGTGATACATCTGTGACGGCTCACGCGTCCTTTCTTTAACATAACCTCTGTGTTCTTTGACGGCCACGATTAATGGCAAATCTTTTCCAACCCAAATCCAAGAAGTGAAACGAGGGATAGATGCAAATGGGATAGCCTTTAAAAGGACAGAAGTTTTAGTAAGCGGGATGGCAATTTAGAGAAAGTTCAGTTCAGAAAAGATAGAAGTGTAAATTGACGGCCTACCTAAGAATCACGGAAATCTCGCCATTCATTCAAGGTACATACCATTGTACGCGAGCCTAGATGAATATCTGAAGTGGATTGGACCGTTGCTTAGAATTCAAGGTAGGAAGATTATATTCTGAATGCGAATATATTATTAGGGTTGAGAGCAGGCGGATATAATATAATTATATAGATAAGTGATCCAATTGCGCGATCTGTGTTAACTACTGCTACGTGTTTTGGTTTATTCTCACTTAATATAAGTTTGTTCAATATATAAGTAATTTAAGTTAAACTCTTAATAAAAGTGATATTAAGAATTCTAAAATGTCTCATCCTTTTGAGAATCCCACACCTCTAACTTACGCTGAAACCCCACGATATGGTCGACAAAGATCGACCATATCACACATCTTGGGGGAGATGCTAAATGAGATCACAGATCACCGAGATGGCGTGCAGTTGTTGATTTCAAGCTGGAATTTGAGCACGACTGCCTTGAGGGCCACCTACGTAGACTAAAGGTCCTTCCCTCTACAAACTGTTTTTTTTTGCAGGAGAAATTCCTTTATTAGAATTCTGAGCACCTTAGGGTTTGTCCTGCTGTCTCTGGTAACATCTACGATAGATAATGAAGGGCTAGAGAGTAGTTACAAGTTCTACTATCTCACTTTCTGATGGTGTTTATGATTCTTTTTTATTATTGTTCTTTGTTTTTGTTTCTTATCCTAACTTGTTGTTACTCCTTGTGTGTTTGCGTGGAGTGTTTTCCCTCCAGCAAAGGATGCATTCATCAAATGCTGCTGCTAGAAATAAAAAATATATATATTCTGCATATTTTAAGTATTTTATTAAAGTTTTATTAAAAACGAACATACTCCATTGCTCTAACTTGGTTTTAATAATATGTAAGTACTGATTTACTTTTTGAAGTATAACTATTCTGAGCAATGAATAATGTAACTTAAGTTTGGTTTAAGAAAATAAAAGAACTGAATATACCTTTTTGGATTTTTTCTTGGATTGTTCTAAATTTATTCCCAGGATTGAGTTTTTAGATTCCACGCTTTTGGAAGAAAGTACCCATTTTTCAGGATCTTTAGAAGTAATGTAAGCATAAGACAACCCAGATCTTAAGTGGGTTCCTTTTTTTTCTTTCTCAATCGCAGGAATTTTATAAACAATAAACCTAGAATATAACAATAACAAAAAAGTGTATTTAATGATGAACTTCCTAGCATTTTTTAAAAAAATTATAGTTTAAAAAGTAAAAAACACGCTTTTATAGTTAATCGAGCAAAAAGGTAAAAAATAATTCTTAATATAAGAATAAAATGATTTACGAGAAAATTAATATCACTGTGGTAAAAGGGTGTGTTGGGGGGCTTTGTACTACATTTTTACTCTAACTCTGCATTTGAATAGAACTAGTAAGAAATTATAACAATTGATATCGAGCACTCCACGCTTTTACCACAATGGCATTAATTTTCTCGTTAATCCTTTTATTCGAATTATTTTTTACTTTTTAGTTCAATTAACTATAAAAGAATGTTTTTTAGTTTTTTTAAAACAATAATTTGTTTTTCATTTTTAGTTCTATCTACAAAAAAAAGGGTGTTTTTTAAAATTATTATTGGTTCATTGATGAATTAATCTTTTTTGTTTGTTGCATTTGTATTAACCACGAGCGTTTTTGCTTTAGAGTTGCAACTTAATCTTTTAACTGGAACCTATTCTTAATAAATTAAAAGCCTCATCATCTTGTGATGTGCACCTTCAGGGGATCCCCTCGCATGTAGATATATGGGGTAATAAAGAGGCGTTTGTCTTAGCGAGGGAAGGTGCCAGAGAGGCTTCGGCTACATCTAATAGACTTATCTTGAGCTGAACTCTGCCTGAAAACATATTGATAAAAAGACTTAGCTTGTCCCCCCGGTTCATACATGGTATCGAGCTGATTTCCTTGGAGAATCCCTTGCTATGAATTGCAACAGATGAATCAAGATGGCAGTTTCTAGGTTTCTTAGTAGACATTTAAGAAGCCTTGTCTTCCAGGGTGGCCATAAAACCCATCCGATTTGTCAAAAATGTAACATCGAGCAGACTTCCCCGACTCAGATGCCGGGGTTTGCCCTACGATGACTTACTAGGTCTTTCTATGCTTGTATATGACTTTTGAGGGTGAATGAACTCATAGATCTTGTCTAGCAGAAGTTAGACAAGGAAATAAGCAACAACAACAACTTAATCTTTTAGTCGCCGAATCTGAAAATGGGAGAATCCTGATGATCCTGATCAGAACAGTAGAACTAAATTATTAAATTATGGTATTGTCATAGGTCCTTGACAAGTGTGCAAAATTTCGATTTAATCTGACCTTTAAAAGTTGGTAAAAATCGAGTTCAAAGATTCCGTTACATAAAGATGAAGCTAATAAAAGCGTGCTAAAAAGAATATTATTAACTATGTACTGAAGAAAAGGTAAATTTTGACGATACTTAAGGGGACATGGTACGATTTACGCAAAAATTTTTAATTTAAGGATTTTTAATATTTTTTTGGTTGCCTTCTATGTATGTACACTATGTTAAACATATTTTGTGCTCAAAATTTCATAAAAAGCTAGCTATGTAATTTTTTAAGGAAAAAACTTGATTTTTGAAGTGATTTTAAAATGCTATTCCTCCTACAAAAATTGACATACACGCATGAAATTTGATTTACAAGTACATCAAACTATGTATAATAAAAGTTGGTATGGGTTTTGGGTTAACGTGATTGGGGTTCTTACAATACTTCTTTTTATGAATCTTTATTGAAAATTCCTTAAAAAATGTATAAATTCTGAGTTTAATTATTTTAAAAAAAATAAATATTGCTTTGATTCAAAAATGCATACCAACTTTTGTTACATGTACTATTGGGAATAGGTAAAAAAAATTTCAAAGCATTAGGCGCAATAGAAAAAAAAGCCTTAGCATTTTAAATGAAGACAAACTAGTTATTTTATCTTTCTGAGATATGGCAGTTTAAAGTTTTGATTTGCCATAGGGATGTGAATAAAAACGAACGTAAAAGCTATCATAATTCTGAGTTTTTAAGTTAAGAGCTTTCAAATTTTGTGAGGCTATAGAAAAGTATATAAAGAAAAATTTAGGCTAAATAAATTAAATTTGATTTTTTGACCGATTTTCAATTGAATTATGTGTCCCTTAAAATTATTTTGTGAGTGAGACTTTTGACGTTATACTATAAAGCAATACAAGGGCGTGGACCGAGTATGCCTTCTCTAAACAGGCCGGAAGGAATTTGAGCCTCACAGATTAAATACGCATTAGGGCTCACTTTCTTGCCACGCCGATCACGAGTATATAAACATGACCACTAGACTACCACGGGTACTTTTCCTTTCTTTCTTTTTTGTGTGTTAAAAAGTACAATATTTTGATTTTGTTCCTTTTGTGAAAAAATGTAAGATATAGGTCATGTCATCCATGGCTGTGCCTAGGATTTAGTCAAAGGTTCAGAAGCTCATCAGTAATATTTACTTATTACTTATTACCCAACTTAAATGTAAAAATAGTTGACCATTCTGGTCAGCCAATCACAGAATCATCTCTCCATACCCATGCATATTAACTTTTTTCATTTCAATTTTTCCAATCTCACATGCGGTTTACTTTTCTGCAACCACAGATTGGCTAACAAAACATGCAAATTTTCAAAAATTTTCACCTTGCTTTAACCCTTTGTAACTCAAGCAATTTTAGAGATGTCCTTGTAATTTCTCTTAATTTTTAATCTACTGTAATAGTTTTATATTATCTAATACTTATATTTAAAAAAATGCGCAGAAAGTGTTTTAAAGTTATTCGAATTCTGATAATCGGAGATTAAGGTTCGACAGAACCAATAGTTCCTGTACAGCCCAGTACGAGAACCAGTACTAACTACTTATCTTCTTCATTGGAGAACGAAGTATTAAAAAGAGTTGAAATTTCCAACTCTCAATTGATATTCCAACTCAATTCCAACTCTTCAGGTCGATCGCGATCAACCGGTGGGATTCCAAGACATTCTGGAGGAGGGACCACCATTACTAAGACCTAAGACGTGTATAGTAAGAAAAACATATTTGTAAAACACCTATGGCAGCTAAAATGGAGACCAGGTGGACCACAACACCTTGGAAAAGTTAGCCCGTACCCTGAAAAAGTCTGCCCATCCCTGTTCTATATGGGATCTGAAAAAGTACTTAATGTATTTTTAAGGTATCCGACTACGTTCGGAACCATGATTTTAAAAAAGCGCATAAATGGATAATTTTCATGATATTTAGTGTCACTTAGATTAGAATACATGTATAAAATTGTTTTAAGGACATTTTGACAAAAAAATTATTTAAATACACTATTTCGGCAAAAAATTAACTTAGAATAACCTTTTTTTCAAATGTTCTCCTTTTGTAAAAAATGCTTCTACTGTATTAATATTTTGCCTGTATATAGCTCAGACCTCTGTTCAGAGACTCAACTAGGAGTTTTGAAAAATTCATAATAATTTCAGAGTTACAACCCATTGAAATAATTATCGGCGTTTTTTTCTTAAAATTTCTCCCCTCTGTTGTCGTAAAACATGGTTAAACCCACTTCTAAGTTATATATTTCAAAAATTCTAGTTGAGCCTCTGCACAGAGGTCTGAGCTATATACAGGTAAAATATTATTATGATAGAAGCATTTATCACAAAAGGAGAACGTTTTGTAAAAAGACTGACCACTTAACCGGAACCATGCACCTCAATGTCCAAGGTCATAAAAACTGAGATGGGTTCAGTAAGTCTTGGCCTCTATGGGCTGTTATGCCACTGAGTTTAGTTTTAGTTTGTAATATGTTAACTAAACATTACTATATTATTATAAACATATCAAAAACTTTTGGCTACATAAAAATGTCAAACGGAAAAACATCAGAAAATGAAAATTTCTTTACATAAAATTAATTCACAGAAGTAACTGAACTGAGAATTAATTATTCCATGCTTCCATATTTTAACAATATATTGATGGCGTAAGATTTGAGATTTTTAAAATGTTAGCAAATAAATTTAAATTGATTTGAAATGTTAACAGCTAAGTAAAAGTTACAAAAAAAAAACTGTTAAAATAAATAATCTGTTTTGCTCAAAAATATACGGAATAAAGGTTGAAATTATAAATAATTCATAAATTTAAAGGTAAATTGAATTGTTTCCTTGATTGTCAAGTGAGTGAGTGAATATTAACGCCACACTGTTCAGCTACACGAGGGCTTTTGGCAATGGACCTCGTAATTTTGAACCATGGTCAAGTGACAAGGACGACATCTGAGCTGCCACTCCCCTCTTCTAACTACCACACCAACAGGAGGACGTTTGAGCTCTCGATAGATTTAGCATGCATCGTTCCCCTGCAAGGCGGGTCTTTAGTGGCACTGGGCTTGAACTCGTGACATACCAGCCCTGATCCGATACCTAGACCACTCCTTGATTGTCAGTGAGATGTAACAAGATATAGTTTGACTAAAAGTCATCAAATTGAAAAATCTGTCTTAAGAGATTTTAATATAAACACCAAAGATACAATTTTTAATAGAACACTACAATTATTAGCCTCCTATCTGGCGATATTAATGTTATAAAAAAAAAGGAGCGGTTATCAATACTTTCGTCTCCTTTGAGGATGCAAGAAACCTCACTATCTTTTTTATTTTTCATTATTGAGAACATTTATAAATCCACGTACACCACAAAATATCACACTAGGTTCTTACAGAAGCAAGCATGAAGAACTCATCACAAAGAAAAGAAGGAATTTAAAGTCCTGAAGGATTACAACACAAACACCCATGCCTTCTCCGGGATTCGAACCCAGGCCCTACGGCACCGCAGTCAGCGTCACTAACCACTATACCGGATGAGCGGCAAGTCTCACTATTAACCAAGAGAAAACTAAACTTTTTGGTTAAAGTGCATTCACCCAAGGCAGTCAGTCGGCATTGAGGGCTAGCCAATCAGAGACTTCATTTTGCCCGAGATGAAGTCTCTGATTGCTAGACCTAACGCTTGACGCTGACTGCCTTTAATCACTTTAAAGAGAAAACTATGCGACATCCCTTTAGAAATTAATCATTTTAACTTTGAGTGTGTGTAGCAGTTTAAGTACCTTAGAACTGTCATTGGTAATACTAATAATATAAAACCTAATACAATTAACACATGCTACTTATGACAGGCAAATGTTTCTAAGGGTTGAGAAGCCAATGATTCCGAATTTATTAAAGTCCAAACAAAAATCAACGTATACAAAACCTCAATAAGACCAATTGCCTTGCATTGCAACGAGTGACGGCCATTACATAAATCTGATAAAGGAAAGCTCTTTATTTTTGAGAGAAAAATACTCAGAAAGATCTCGAGTGCATTTAAGAACAATAATGTCTATAGAATTAAAAATAATTATGAAATTTACTACAGATTTAAAGAACCTGACATAAAGTTATAAAGGCTAGCCGCATTAGATGACCATGACATCACACACATTTTGGAAACAATGATTCTAACCCAACTAAACTAGTGACATTTTCCAAAACTAAAGGCACACAAAAAAGAGGATGCACCAAGCCAAAGAGGCACACAAATAATCTTTTACATGCTTCATAATCATGCGGTTTGGACAATGTCGATTTTCTGCTTCATGAAAATCCACCGACCTCAGCCAGGTTCGAACCCGCAACCTTAGGCGCTCAAGGTGTGACGGGCTCACGCGTCTTTTCTTTAACATGACCTCTGGGTTCTTTGGGGGCCAAGATTAATGGCAACTCTTTTCCAATCAAAACCCAAGAAGCGAAATGTGAAAAAGAAATGCAAATAAGACAGCTTTTAAATAACAGAAGTTTCAGTAAGTCGTATGGCAATTTGGGGAGTGTTATGTGTGAAAGTGATACAAGTGTGAATTGACAGCCAATTGTGAAGTTACCTTGAAGATTAAGCCATTTGGTCAAGATGCATACCATTACACGCGCGCCCAGACACCTCTTCATAAGATTGAAATTAAAATTGGATTAAGGTAGGATTGATTATTTGATATTAGGACTTGTAATATTATTAGAAATGAGAGTAAGCGGATTAAGTATTGATAGTGGTCCAAGTTACGCGATTCGGTTTAACTATTACTGTGTGTAATAGATTCTCGCATATATAATATTATCTAAATCGTTAGATATTTAAGTTTCATTCTTAATAAAGTCATATTAAGAATTTAAAAATATCTATTTCTTTTGTAAGCCTTACACCGCTAGCTCACGTGGATAATCAAAGAAACGGCCACCTTAGGGGGCGGTTTCACAAGGCCAGCAACAAACCAACTACGCCACCCAGCCGGCGTCATCAAAAATTAAAAACAGGAATTCTTAATTCCAAAACATATTTTCAAATTTTCAAATTAAAGAATTTAAAATGACTAAAAGTTTTAATGCCTTGGATTTCCTTGTAAACAATTTACTTACATAGAAAATACAGCAAACTTCTAAAAAATCAATTTTTTTTTAAAAAAAAATTTAATAAGAAAATTTTTATATTTAGATAAGACCCATATTATCAATCATATCAACGGAAATACTATAATGAAATATTTAATAAAAAGTTTTTCTCGTTGCTCAAACAAAAATTGTTCACATAAGAGAGCAAAAATTCAAAACTCTGCAACAAAGATCACAAGAAGGATTTTAAAAATGAAATAATCAAGCTGTTCATTAAAAAATTTTTTTTTGCTAAAGAAAAAATGTTGCGTATAATTGGATAATATAATTAATGTCACAAAATATGCATTGTATTTATAAAATGTTTAATTTTGTTTCTGATGGGTTTTCATCATATGGGCTAGTAAAAACTGAAGTGCTATAAGTAGTATGTGTTGAAAGAGATATAATTGGTCTTTGTTAACGAGAAATGCAAGGCAACATCTTGATTTTCAAATGAGAATTTTAAAAAGGCTTTCAAAATTTTTCACCCTCAAGCGGTCAATTATTTTTTTCCCAAAAAGTTTTCCAAAAAAAGGGCCATTTTTTTTGCATATAATTTTAAACTAATATTTAACACAGAATGCGAAAATTGAATAACTTTATTTTAATTTTCAATTTTAACGTTTTTACACTATTTTTTTCTATAATTGGGGAACACAAATCCCCCTCAATGTTTGTCTTTAAAAGTACACCCTGCATGCTATGAAAAATATTTCATATATCTTATGAGAATTTCTATCATACTTAAAAAAAAAAAATCATGTTCGTATCTCTTTTTCAAACGGTTGAATATTTTGGGTATATATATATATATATATATACCATTTGAAGCATGGTGAAATACTAAATCTTGCATTGTACTGGGAACAAAGATAATAATGGCTGTTTTGGATTATCTTGCGATTTTTCATTTTTTTCTCAATGAACAAAAATTTTACGGTTTCAATCCTGTTCTTTATCGAATATTTTCAAGAATCTAAATTTCTGTCTTCAATCAAAAATTTCCGCCTTCACCACAAAGAAAATTCCAGATGAGAAGTATTTCTCTCAGTACCATTAACTAACTGCATCTCTTAAAATTACTAGCACAAATAATCTCACAATAAGAAGTAAAAATATTGCAAATCAAAAAAATAGAAAAGGAAATATCAATGCCCATACCCCACTACAAAGAAAATCCGGATGGGAAATATTTCAGTACCATGGTTTCATCTCTTAAAAATTTCTAGCACAAATAGTCTCACAATAAAGTAAAAATAAAATTTCCCCCTCAAAAAGATAGAAAAAAAAGGAAAAATCAATGCCCATACACTTTTCAAAAGAAAATTCCGGATGAGAAGTATTTCAGTACCATGGACTAACTGCATCTCTTAAAATTACTAGCACAAATAATCTCACAATAAGAAGTAAAAATATGTGCAAATCAAGAATAGAAAAAAGGAAATATCAATGCCTATACGCACTACAAAGAAAATTCCGGATGAGAAGTATTTCAGTACCATGGACTAACTGCATCTCTTAAAATTACTAGCACAAATAATCTCAAAATAAGAAGTAAAAATATGTGTAAATCAAAGATAGAATGAAGAAAATATCAATGCCCGTACAGCGTATGGGCAAACTAGTTGTGGCCTTCTGTAGCCCGTACAGGTGTCCCGGCAAACCAGTTAAGGGGTTAAACATCCATTTCACTTTCCGCATCTACGCGATGGGTTTTCAGAAGCATTCTTTCTAACTCATAACGCCAACCACGAGTTCGAGACCATAACCACAAGGCAACCCCGGCACCATCCTTTTTCAAGGAAAAATAGTTATTACATTTAACAAAGCAGCGAACTAAATTTTTCGGAATTTAAATTTATCTTAATAAATATTTAATTTATGCTAATTGAATTTAGAGTTTTGTTCCGAATAATCTTGCATATAACCAAGTTTTGTCTTTTCTTATAATTGAATTTAAAAAGGAAATATTTTTGTTTTTAATCTTATTCAAATTTAACGTTTAAATGCGGTTCACACATAAATTGAATTGATTAAAAAGTTTTAACTTTTTTTTTTCATCTCGAAAGCTTCATAAATGCCAACAATATAGGGATGGAAAAATAATAATGTTTTAAAGTCTAACGTTCTTTTTTCACTGTAGGCTTCCCCGATATAAGGCGATAAAGAACCAAACGGTTTATGGAAATTTTTCAAAAATTTATAAGTGGCCCTGTTAAGAGGAAAAAAATTTACATGATTTTTTTACATTTTAATTGAATTTTTTTAAAAAAATTATAAAAATTAAAAAAAATTCTGCTCATCTTTTTTTGTATTTTAAAAGACGTATAAAAAACATTAAAAGTTTAAAGAATCCTTTTCCCAAAAAAATAATTCTAGTAATAAATTCTAAATTTGTATTTAAAAAATTTTAAAATTTTAAATTAAATTTATATTTCCCCCCCCAATTTTATAACCTTGCTTAAAAGTAACCGCCATATACTCAAAATAGAAAATTGAAATCAATTAATGAAAATTTTTGTATTTTTTTTTATTTTTTTAAAAGTTCTGGATTCCCTTCCGGCCTTAATTTTGGGAAGTTGTTTGAAATTTGAACAGTTGTACAAAGGTTTTCAACCCCCTTTAATTTGACTTTCAATAGTAACACCTGAGCTGCACCCCTCTCCAACTACCACACCACACCAACGGAGGATCGTTTATGCTCGACAGATTTAACTTTGCATGCTGCTTCTACACGGCGGGTCTTTGTGGTACTGTCGAAACTCGTGACAAGGCAAGCCACGATCCTGATACATATAACCACTCGTACGACATTATATTGTCGACCTAATTATCAGAAAGGTTGACTCTTTCTGAACGAGCTTTAGAGGAGCAAGTAAAAACGTTTTATTTTTACTGTACCAGGAATTATTTCAATTATGAATCTAGAAGTAAAAATGACCAAGGAATTTAATTTTAGATTTGCAAACAAGATTATTAAGAAAATGGACTTAATAAAAGTCGATTTCGATACTGTGGAGTTACACATTCTGATAATTAGGCCGACGATATGAAATAAAGCACATGGTTGCCAGTTCAGCACGTATAACACATCACATGCGGAATCAGGGTTACCAACTTGGCGAGTTACCTTTAACGTTGACATTATTGCGATAGTACGTAATAAATTTCTTACAGCATCACGAAAACTTTTTTAAATTTATTTATCTCTACATATATGGAGTGCCACTTTAAATGTTATCATCGTCACTTCATTATTATGACGTTCGTCACAAACAACTCTCGCATTTTTTTAGAGTAAGACGTCAATAAAAATCAAATCAAAATATGTTTATGTATATATAATGCAGGAAAATATACAAGATGCTATTTTTTCAATTCAACTTTGAACTTAAGTTCCTGATAGTTTTCCTTGATATTTAAGTTCTGAGTATGAATATATATATAATTAATTAAGTATATTATGCATGTTTTTTTTTTTTAAATCTCGTTTTTGAAAGAAAAGGAAATTTTGTTTTATTTGCTTTCTATTGGTACAGAGACGGGAACAACAGATCATCAATGTTAATAAGTCATATAAAAGCATAAGGTATCGCGATTCAAAATATTACTTTTCAGTGTTTTTTTTTTTGTAAAATTGAAAACATAAGTTTGTGACTTATTATTCAGGAAAAGGACTTTAAAAATCCGTCACATTTTTTAATTTTGTTTTCTTTTTGAAAACAACAGATACTAAAATTTACACAAATATGTACATTTATATACATAATTAACAACTTTAGAAGAAAATATTATTGTTTTGTAAAAAATTTTAAGAGTCGTAGCTTTTAAAAAGTATAATAGGAGCTCACATTTATTATGTAATCACGTTGGGTTGATTTATAGTGAATTCATCATATTTTATTCCAAATTTTTCTTGTTTATATATATATTCTACTCCAGCTTTCGATGGTCACTGAAACCCCTTTCTGTATCAGTCTGACATTGTGGTCCCCCAATACTTCGAACACCCCTCCCAAACACATGGCTGAGTGATTTAGGAGTTCCTCAACTATCCCAAGACTTCCTAGAAATTCTATGTCTCAGCTATTTTTTGAAAATTGACAAAAATTTTACATTTATATTACACGATGACAAAACTATATACATTTTCTCATTGGTCATTTGTACTGTATGGAAACGATTTTGTAATTTATTTTCTCGTTTGAATTTTGAGAAAAAACTTTGGCAATTTCAGAATAATCGTCTGCTATTTTTCCATTGAAATGTAAAATAAAAGATTTATTTTGAAAATGGCACATAAAATTGATAAACGGCTCGAATGTTACTTAATTGTGCTTTCCGAGGAGAAATATTAGTATCAAGAAAATATAAAGCAGCGTAAAAGTATCGGTTATTGCATTTCAAAAAATGGTATCTATAATACAGTATATAGATACCTCTTTCATATTTCATAATATTTCATATTTATTAGAAAGGAAAAAAACGTCTGGTAGAATGTAAAAATGAAAACATGTCCATGTAACTTTATCCTAAGATTGTTCGAAAGCAGGCAATTATCAAGAAAGTGGAATCTCTGATCCTACAAGAAAATCCACCGACTCAAAGATTCACTGCATCGAAACTAGGAATGTCTTAATGTCTTCCGGCACTGTAAGTAAAATCATTCATAAAATGTAGTGTTGAAAAAAGATGTTTAAGCCTAAAGTTCATCAAATTTTGCTTAAACACTTTGCTAAAAGAAAACAAATTGTAGAAAATTGTATAGAAAAAACACCTAGCTGCTAAAAAATGGAAATTAGTTTTAACATTCGATGAGGCATGGGTATATTTAATTGACTGTAATAAAAGATTAATAATTTTCTATTACTCGACTGACATAATTGACTGTACTAAATGGCTTTGTCAGTGTACAGAAAAGTTTCCAAAGGGATTCATGATAGTTGCAGGATTTTGTTACAATGGAGAATTAAAAGTCAAAAAAAGTCTCAAGTAAAGTTTAATTTAATTCACTCTACTATATTAGCAGATTATTTTAGAACAAATTTTTGAAGAAGAAATTCCAGCCTCTTATGGAAAAGACATTGACAAAGTTGAACTTCATATGGACAAAGTCTCTTAATCACACGTCTAAGTCAAACGTTGCTAATTTAGCAAAAGAAAAGTCCAGGAAACAAGAATAAAGTACATTTCATTTGCAGAAATACCAAATCACCTGGCTTATATTTCAATGGACTTTTAAAATTTCGGTTTATTAAAACGAGCCTTAAGAAAAGGGCATCCAAGAACGCTGAACGTACTTTGGAAAACGGTTCAATAGGAATATAGTAAAATTAGCATGACATTACTAAGAAAAAGTCTACTTTCATAAAAAATTCGAATGAAAACTCTTGTTAAGAATCTTGGATATCAGACAGAAGCAAATCTGTTAAAAAAAATACGGCATTTACAGGTAAAATCTAATCATTTCCATAAAAGGGCGAATGACCTTCTGTAGTAATGATTATATAGTTACAAGCAATAAAAACACTGAATTAATATCCTTGATCAAAATTCATTTTCCAGTCGAGTTTTTTCATTAGGGGCAATTTAGGGATATATTGTAGAATGACACATCTTTCAATTTTTTCACGAGGTCTTTCACAGTCTGTAAAACAGGGAAATCTTAACATTAAGTAGA
Organism: Trichonephila inaurata madagascariensis; assembly: GCA_019973955.1. Classification (NCBI taxonomy): domain Eukaryota; kingdom Metazoa; phylum Arthropoda; class Arachnida; order Araneae; family Nephilidae; genus Trichonephila; species Trichonephila inaurata. The sequence continues at coordinate 39,821 of BMAV01006423.1, forward strand.
GATCTTCGAGATCCTATAAGGCACTAGGAGGGACCTCGGAAGTCTACGGTGCCTATTCACCACTCGATTATAAAAATTAATCAGATTGTATTTGTAGTTTAAATAGTACACAACTTTTTAAATTTATGTCTTATCTTTCATCAAAGTTTTAAGGTATCCGACTACGTTCGGAAAAGTGATTTTAAAAATGCCCATAAATGGATAATTTTCATGATATTTAGTGTCGCTTAGATTAGAATACATGTATAAAATTGTTTTAAGGAACCTTGACAAAAAGATTATTTAAAATACAATATTTCAGCAAAATTAAATTGGGAATAACCTTTTTATTCAAAGATGTTCTCCTTTTTTGTAGAAAAAGCTTCTATTATAATAATATTTTGCCTGTATATAACTCGGACCTCTATTTAAAAGAGGCTCAGCTTCTGATTTTTAGAAAATTCACATTATTTTCAAGAGTTATAACCATTTGAAATAATTATCAATTATTTTTCTTAAAATTTCTCCCTCTATTGTCATGGAAACATGGAGTAAACCCACTTCTAAGATATATATTTCAAAATTGTAGATTTGAGCCTCTGTACGTCTCTGAGCTATATACAGACAAAATATTTATTATAATAGAAGCATTTTTCACAAAAGGGGAGAATATTTGGAAAATCAATTATTTCTATATTTCATTTTTGTCAAAATATTGTACTTAAAATAATTTTATTGTAATACTATTCTTTAAAACAATTTTATATACATTTTTTTCTAATCTAAGTGACACTAAATGCTCGTAAATATTATCCACATTTATACAATTTTACAAAATCCCGCAGTTCCAGGTTTTGTAGTCAATACTATATTTACTCAAAACATATATTTAAAAACTCTTCAAACGGTTTAAAAATCAAATATATTTAAAATTTGGTATGAAAAATTTCTCTAAGTATATATTATTGAGTAGAATATATATATATACATTAAAAGAAATTTGTAGCAAAAAATTTAATTAATTTAATTGTCCTATTTTACACTAATATAAATATTGCAAAATGTATAGTTAGAAAGTATCATAACGTAAATGAAATTGATAACGGAATAATAAAAATAAGTCATCCATAAACTTTACCTCAATTTTGGATTATTTTGGGCGCATTTAGATTCAAACATACACACACAAAAACATCCAGAATTAATAAATAAGTTTTTCTGTTACAAATATAAATCTTAGTTTTAAGAAACATACTTTAAAATACCAAGGCAAAAAATGAAGAATATATCATATAAACAAAATTTATGGAAGATAATATATTGCATTTGAAAACTGAAAAAGCCGACCAGAATATGCAATAAAAAAACAATATCTTAGTAATTACCAATCAACATCTTCTTTCTTTTCATTTTTGCAGCTCAGTCCAAACGAAAATTCCAAATTAAAAAGAAGGTGAACAAGCACATTAAAGTACAAAGACAAATGATAATACATTTCCATGTTAATATTTCCTGAATAGTAACTTCTATCGCAATAATAATGAAACTGACGCGATGAAAAGTGCTCGAGTAATAAATACTAAGTTGAAAAAGAATGTGGAATTGGAATATCAATCGTCGAACGTCAAAATGTCATAAATTTATGTAATTAATAATGTCGTAATAGTTCGATAATTTCAAAGGTTTCATAATTCTCAATACAGCTGAAAAAATGATGTATGCGAATAAAATGCAAAACACAATTTTTTTGTAACTGAGCATATGAAAAGGAACAATAGAATTACTTAACTCATTTTAAGGAAATATGATTCAGAGCATTAATTTAGTAATTATTTGCTAATTCCTCCAAGATTTCTTAGAACAAATCTAAAATTAACCTCAACATAGAGTAGCAATAACTTAAATTTTTATATTGTAATAAAAGAGATAATACACAAAAAAAGCGCTTTTCCAGAATTTCTTTGTTTCAATTCTAAAAAAATGATTTATGGGCGTGCATTGTGAATATAGATATACATTAATAAATATGTTGTAATATTATTGATATCAGTTATTGAATTGTTAGAGATGAATCACATTGCATTGATTGATTGATTATAAACGTCGCACTGTTTAGCTACACGAGGGCTTTTGGCGACGGACCACGTAATTTTGAACCATGGTCAAGTGACGTGGACGACACCTGAGCTGGCATCCCTCTCTCCTAACTACCACACCAATGGGAGGACGTTTCACCTCGACAGATTTAACGTGCATCGCTGCCGTACACGGCGGGTCTTTAGTGGTACTAGGCTCGAACTCGTGACAAAGCAAGCCACGGTCCGATACCTATACCACTCGGCTACCGCGGCCACACGAATCATTGCAACCGGAGAGAAGTTAATTAACCCTCTGACCGGAAACTCCGTCTCTCAGACGGGATGATTTACTTTGATGCCTGTAGATAAGCTGTTGTGAGATTTTTGGGTGGGCTGCCTTGAAATTTTCGGTTGGACTCTACCTAGTGAGTGAGTGAGTGAATATTAACGTCTTACTGTTCAGCTGCACGAGGGCTTTTAGCGACGGACCTCGTAATTTTGAACCATGGTCAAATGACGTGGACGACACCTGAGCTGGTACCCTCTCTCCTAACTACTACACCAACAGGAGGACGTTTGAGCTCTCCTGCATTGCTCCCCTACACGGCGGATGTGTAGCAGTACTGGGCTCGAACTCGTGACAAGCCAGCCACTATCCGATACATTGACCACTCGGCACTCGCGGCCATTATTCAAACACAGAACATATTTTCAGTTTGTAGAATGTTCCGATATTTATCTATCCAGTGAGAGGATCACGTGATGGTACATGGCGATTTTTTTCATCTCAAGATATGTGCGATTTTTCTTATCTATCACCGTTTATCAGAACGGATATTCTTATAGTTTTTTCCTGTTTGGTATTATTATTTTTAATTACTTTTACAAGAATATAAATAACTTTTAATCTGTTTTCTTAAAAATACTAATCACAGTTCTGGTGATAAAAATATATTGTTGTGCTTGATTTAACCCCACACATCTTATTTGAGTCATAAACAATTTCATGAGCTGTAAGGATATTTAAAAAACGGTCTCTCTCCTTAAGATAATAAAATTCAAAAAAATTTACTTACCCGTCTGTCAGACGGATACTCCTCAGTGCGGCACAAATAATAATAATAGTAATAATGTTCCCGTCAGAGGGTTAAGCCAAGTATTAAAGATGTACTTACAAAACTCATAATAAATTTTTCAACCCTTTCGTGGGCCTTGGGAAGATTACTTCCCAGCTGCATGATCTTACTGTGGGAATTTTAAAACCCAATATAATAACGGGTGTTTCTAAAAGAATATCGGAGTTTTAACTCCTTATAGTGTTCATTACATATAACATATTACACTGCTGGCCACCGTAAATGCAACACCAAGAAAGACAAGAGATAGCGCAACAAAATTTATTTTGTAGATAACATGTTGACCAAGTATCAAATGATTAAATTTATAGACTTCTGTGAAGTGTGGTTCCTGCCAGAATCAGTAGCCAGAGTAGCCGCCATTGTTGGAGATCACCGTTGCCACACTCCTCGGCATCGATTCAAAGAGACTTTGGATGTGTTCTTGGGACACAGCAGACAAAGCAGCTTCCACACGTTGCCAAAGTTGTTCTAGTATGGCAGCTGGAGAAGTAATCTGGGTCAATCGTTGAGCAACCATGGACCACATGTTTTCTATCGGCGAAGATCCGGGAGAGCGAGCCCGGCAGGGAAACAATTCAATCTGGTGATTGACGAAGAACCTTTGGACAATGCGTGCCCGTGTGGTCGCGCATTATCCTTAAAAATGGCTGGGCCAAGCCCTGAAGGGTAAGGAAGGACAACTGACCCAACACCTGGGAGATGTAGTGCTGGCTGTTTAAAGTATCGGCAATGCGTACTAGAGGAGTGCGAGAGTGATATCCAATACCACCCCATACCATAATATCCGGTGCTGGACCAGTGTGGCAGTGCATAACGCAGCTGTTCAGCATTCTCCCAGGGTGCCCCAGCTCGAATCCGACCACCGTGGGGTAGCAGACAGATACGTAACTCGTCAGTAAAGACAACTTCATTCCATTCTGCCACCCACATCCTTCTTTCATCGCACCATTGGTGGCGGAGACGTCTGTGGTTCTGCGTCAAGGGTAGACCAAGCAATGGACGTCTTGAAGACAGACCACTCTGCTGTCAACGGCGTCGAATGGTACGCGCAGACATTGAATGATGGGTTTCAGACCAATGGGCTGCTATTTCGTGATATGACTGAGCGATCCGTCACCGCCATGCGCACAATTTGCCTGCCCTCACGTGGAGTGGTGCACTGAGGGGGATGCGATCGACCACGTCGGTCCGTCGTACCCTCCTGCATCCAACGGTCAGATATTCTCATTACAGTTGTTTGGTTTCGTCCTACACGACTACCGATTTCCCTGAAAGATAATCCACAATCTCGGTAGGCCACTATCCTTCTTCTGTCGATTTCGGATACTTGATCAAAAGCTGATCACTGTTTTCTATCAGACATAACTGATCGTTTTAAAAACCACAAAAAAAAAAAAAACACAATTGCCGAACCTGAAATCGTCGAAATCTCCAAGCCTTAAATAGTGCTTTGAGTTGGCGCCACAGACGCGCGTGATGTGTGTCTGCGCTGAAATTCTAATCATTTGCATTTGTCACCTCCGCTAATGCATGTTGTAAATTTCATGCTATTTGCATGTTTCCTTCAGGGTGTTGCAGTTACGGTGGCCAGCTGTGTAGTATGACCTATACATCGAATGAAAGAGCAACTGAAACAGTTTTTTTTTGCTGGCATGTGTGCGTGAAATGTGTGCTAATTTCCCCCCTTTCTTGCCAATCAACACGCTCGTATGAAAATGATGACTAGTAAACAGAAAGCGTATTGTCTTCTCCAGTTTGCTAAGAAAGAATCTGCTATTATTGTGCAACGAGCATTCCGTATTAAGTTCGGTTGTCATCCTCCAAAAGATAATAAAATCCTTAAGTAGTTTCATTAGTTTGAAACAACTGGCTGTCTTTGTAAAGGGAAAAGTACAGGATGACCAAGGCTGTAACTGGTGACCAACTGTAACTGGTTCTGCCTATCTTGATGCTCTACAACTATGGCTATTTCCTCAATTGGAAGAAAGTGAACCAAATAGTGATGAGATGGTGCATCGCCTCACTAGCATTTCTCAGTACGCGATTGGTAAAATATCACTGTACCCAACTAATGGATTGGCTACAAAGAGTCTCCCGATAAAGCTTGTATCGCATAGCTTCCACGTTGATGGCTGATGCCATGCGACTTTTACCTGTGACGGGAGGATCATAAAGAATCGTATGTACGTTCTTCCGCTACCAGCTCACCTTCAGACTTAAGATACAGGATGGAAGCAGATGTTGCAAAAATTTCCTCAGACAGTAAAAAAATTGGGATGAACTCGCCTATCAACTTGATTTATGCCGTGTGACGAATGGGGCTCACATTGAACATTTATAAACTTGCCGGTAAAACTGTTTCAGTTACTCTTTCATTCAATATATGAATTATACCTGTAACTTATATGTGATAAATACTATAAAGCGTTAAAACTCCGATATTCTTTTAGAAACACTCGATATATTAGCCTTGCTATCATAAAGAAGAAAAGACTAATTCCAGCTTCTCTTTTGTGCTACTGCACATAATCCAGCTATTATGGCATCTGTAAATTGGACAAAAAGAAATAGTACTAAAGAAAAGTACCTTGTCCAAAAGTTGTCGCTGTATATAGCGATGTCATGGGTGGGGTTGATCGCTTCGATCAAAGAAAAGAAAAATATCAAATAAGGTCTGTAAAATGGTGGCATCGTATCTTTTATTCTCTTATTGACCTTGCCATCATAAATAGTTTCATACTGTGGCAAGTGAACAAAAGAAACAAAGTTTAGAGCAGCTAACATTCCGCATAGCATTAGCTGGTCAGCTAATAGACGGATATTCCTCAACAAAAAGAATAGGACATCCTGCTAGCTTCCAAGCAAAGAAGTGTGTAGTTTCGGATGATGTGCGCTTAGTCGGTGTGGGAAATCATTTGCTAAAGATGGTTGCCAACTATGAACGATGTAGGAAATGTAGAAGAAAGGGACAAGAAAAGAGCATGCGCTACATGTGTGCAGAATGTGATGTCTTCTTGTGCATTGCAAAATGCCTCTCATCTTTTCATGGCAAATAATCACCATTCAATTTAATTTTCTTTTGTGACGGTGAATGGTTCCTTGGAAGCATTCCTCCCACTCCTAAAATTTAAATGAACATAAAATTCAGCAAAATAAAACTTGTGTTCCCCTTAAATGATATTGCTTAATTGTTAATAAAACGTAAGAAACTGAGAAAAATTCAAAGAGAAGTAAATAGCCCACGAAAGGGTTAAATAAATTGATAACTTGACCCTCTTTGATGCCGCCATCGTGCGATGAATTAAATCAATGTAAACAAGTAAAATTCGAGATTATTTACTTTATTCTGAGTAGAATATCTAGCATCCAAAGAACTCTGCTTTTGTATTCGGAAGTCAATTTTTAAACGAATGAAGTCAATCAGTATGAATTAGTGATCGCCAAAACTCGCGAGTTACTAGTAGTTCGTGGAGACATTTTCGGTAGATCTCGTTAACGCTCCTGTTGATCTTTTATAAAGATTGATTCAGATTTCTACTTATGGCATAGAGTACTTTGATTTTCAAAGGGGGCAATTTTTAAATGATTCGTACGATTGTTTTTTCAAAATTATTTATCTGAAAAACCCGCTTCCGACCCCTGAAATTGTTTGGTTTTTTGTTTCTAAAGAAAAATACCCAATTTTGGTCCAGGTTTGTGTCAAAATAGAAGCATTGTTTCATTCAGCTCTGCATATCTGCGTGGGATTTCTTTTTCATGTATGAAACATATTTAAAAAAAAGTACAGAAGCAGACTCATTGATGGACGGCTGGACAATTGTATTCAAATGACAACTATTCCTTTCTCTCCTAACATTAAAAAAATTTGTTGACGACAAAAGAAAGTTCCATTCTTTTCTTTAAATTTTTTAAAAGTCTTTTAAAAATTTTTATTCCCATTTTTTTTTGTTCAACACGAATTTTCTTTCTTATGTAGGATTCAGCTACAGTTCCTTTTTGGTACAGTTTACTTAAAATGTTTTCCTACGTACTAAAAATTTGGGAGTGCAAGCAAAAACAAATGAAAGGGGTTTTTTTTTTTTTGAGAGCCCTTTTTTTAAAAAATAAAAAGATGAAAAAAAGGAATGGTCAGAAACTTTTAAGTTTGAAAACTCGCAAAAGGGATAAAAAAGTTACTACTATTCATTTGAAGCCCAGTGGCTGAGTGGTTTTTAGGCTTCCACACCCCCCGGGGCCGGGTTTAAACCCGGGGCTGGTCAAGGTCGACTCAGCCCCCAACTAGAGTTTCGATAAATGGTCCCGTGTTGGGAACCAAACATGGGGGTTTCCTTTGACGACCATTGCCCAAAAAAATCTTCATGCATGCCCCAGAGGTCACGAAAACCAGGGGTTCAGAAGGCCTTGCCCCTCGGACGCGGACGCTGTTTTTAGTTTTTTTTACCTCTTACAACTTTTTTTTACAGTGCTCCTCCGAAAAAAAGTATTTTTTATATATATATATATATATATATATATATATATATATATTATATATATATATATTATATATATATATATATTATATATACCATATATATATAAAATAATATATATATATATAATATATATATATTTTTATCCTTTTATTTTTCTATAAATTTTTTTTTAAAATTTCCCCCTATGGAGAAACAATTTTTTCTTTTTCTTAATTTCCCCTTTTTCTTTCTTCTTTTTTCTTCATGTGTGTTTTTGTAAAAGGCTTTAAATTTTCAACTTGGCTCTGTTTTTTCATTAAGTCGAAAATTTTGCTTGAGGAAGGTGGGTCTATAAACATTTTAACCCCTTTAAACACTGGCCTAATCCACAGTTAGAAAATATAATAGGTCTCCATTTTAGTCCAAAGTTTTTTTTATCTGCATTTTTTATTCCTTTGAAACCCCAAATTTTTTTCTTTTTATTTGTAGGTTATACAAATTTTTTACTTAGTATCTTATTATCTTATATATTATATATATATATATATAAAAATCCTTTCAGACAGTATTAAGATTTTGAAATTTGAAAAAAATTTTAAATAAAACACATTAAATCTTTTTTTGTTTGACTCAGTAAGACAAAATTTTACAGAAGATGTACTAATTTCAAATAAAAATTAATATTTCCCCTTTTTTCATATTTTTAAAAGAATTCCCCCAAAATTTTTAAAAATAAACATAACATAAATTTAAAAGTATATAGGATTATCAAATAGAATACTGTACACTTTTATATATGAATAAATCATATGATAATATTAATTTTTCTGACTTTTTTAAAAACACTTGTCATCTTTCCCAATACAAAATATTACTATTAAAAAAGCTTTTAAATACAATAAAAAAATAGGTAGATCCATTTTTAACTATAATGTGCCTATAAAGCAAGATAACCTTATATGTAAATGTAGTGAATTTAAAGATTTCATAGATGAACATCACAGGCATGTGGTTACTGGTGACCTCAATATTGTAAAATACAATAATCTTAGAAACATTATGAATAAAGGTACTGGTTATAGATTAATGATTTCGAATAATAATAATATTATCAAAAATAAGTTATATAATGATATTGAGCAATTTATATACAAAATAGCTATTAAATATAGTATACCTATAGAGGCATTCACAGAATTCAAAGGTAATATTACAAAGCAGCTTAATAAATATAACTATGGTACAGATAATAAAATATTTTTTAATAATATTAAAAGTCAGATTAAAAATTTTCAAAATAAATTTATTATAGTTTATGTTGATAAAGTGCCAGGAAATTTTGCCTTTATATGTAAATACTATTATAATTTAATGATCAACAATTATTTCGATAATAATACAGCTTTTATTAAGTCTTCTGTTTCTGATAGGAAATAAATAAACGTATCTTGGCTTTTCATAAACAGTTAAAATTAAAAATTAATAAAATTTTAAATTTCCAATTATATATTCTTTCTCCCAAATTTCATTAAGACCCAGTTAAATTTAGGACAGTTACAAATGGTTTTAATACATATATCAGCAAAACAGGCAAAATTCTCCATGAAATATTGCATGATACAATAAATAATCTTAAATCCGCAGCCATTTTTAAAAATAGTAAATCACTTAACGTAGTTTGAAATTTTTATAGTAAAATTTAAAAATTTAAGAGTAAAAATTAAAAATTTAAGAGTAAAAATCAATAATTTAAGAGTAAAATATATAATAGATAGGTTCATATACCAAATGCAAACGATGACAAGAGTCACTCGATAGAAGTAGGTCCAACTGCGGGTGCAGCTGTTTGTGTATGTTTAAATAGGAGAACGCGCGGAACTAGCTTCTACATGTAACGTCTAAAATCTGGCAATATAAAAGAGTCGAGAGATGTAGTTTTGAACCGAAAGCTATATTAATCTTCGTATTGTTAAGAACATAAGTATGTTACGAAAGTATTTTTGAATTTACAATTGAAGTCTTGAACATTCATTGAATTTACAATTGATGTCTTGTACATTCATTGAATTTACGATTGATGTCTAGTACAGTGCTTCTCAAACTTTCAATGCTCGCGACCCAATTTTCAATCATCATTTTCATCGCACCCCCCTCCACACAATAACATTGTATTGAATTCACTAACACTATACTTTTACACTAAAACTACAGTACAACTTTAACCTCTTATGTGCCACCGACGTATATAAACGTCTCTCTCAGCCAAAGCATTAAACTTCTTGACGTATATATACGATCTCTTCTGTGCACTGCTATCCATAACATTATTCCTAAGGCTTTGGAATGTAGTAAAAGGACGTTGGGGACATTGGGAACCGAACCGTGTATTTTTTGATAGGCAGTTTTAAGGAATTAATTATAAACCGTACAAATCATCAAGATAATTGTTAATACAAGCCCATGGGGTCACTGGTAATTATCAAACTGGTTCTTAACTTAGTATTGTTAAATTAATAATAAAATACATTGTACAGTACAGATACTTTTATAAGTGTATTATATCAGTAAATGTATATTTTATATTTTATTATGTCAAAAGTATTTTGTTTGCTTACTTTCAGTAAATTAATAATGTTTTGAATAATCTTTAGTTTTCAACTTTTCAATATGCTCGAGCCTCTCTTGTAGAGTTATCACGCCCCTCAAGGGGCGGTGCCCCACAGTTTGAGAAACGCTGTTCTAGTATATTCATTGAATTTACATTTGATGTCTTGTACTGGTCGGCTGGGTGGTGTATTTGGTCAGAAGCTGGCATTGTATGTCAAAATTTGCGGTTTCGACCACGGCCCAATTCGGTAAATTTTCACGATGCAACAAATCGACAGCGTTCATTTCGTATGATTATGTGGCAGGTAAAAAATCACTTGAGTGCCTGTATGGCTTGGGTGTTTTGGGTAAATTTAAGTTTGTGGTACGGTTTCACAACACCAAATCACAGCTGTCTCCTCTAGGGAGGAAAATGAGTGTCTAAATTACATTTTGGCAATTGATATCCACCTGTAAGATTTTACACTAAAAAGTGATACTGTCTCCCGGGGAATGTACAAGGTCTGTATTAGTAATTACCAATCCGCAACCCCATTTCAGAAAAAATGTCTTATACATAAGTTTATTAATAAAAGTTATATGCTTTTATTAAAGTTTTTACTTTTTTAAATAGTCTTATTATATAATGTTTATCAATATCATTTTCATTTGCCATTTTCAGGACATCAAAGATAAATTTGTAATTTTTCTATTATACACACAAAAAGAGTTATTTTATATGAGGGTTCATGTCCGTATTTTTTATATGAGAAGGGATCCATGAGCACATTAAGTTTAAGGTATCCGACTAAGTCGAACTGTGATTTTAAAAAAAGAGCATAAATGGATAATTTTCATGATATTTAGAGTCACTTAAATTAGAATACATATATAAAATTGTTTTAAGGACATTTTGACAAAAAAAATTATTTAAATACAATATTTCGACAAAAATTAATTAGAAAAACCCTTTATTCAAAATGGTCTCCTTTTTGAAAAATGCTTCTATTATAATAATATTTTTGTATGTGAGCTAACTCTATGCAGAGTAAAGCTCAACTATGATTTTTGAAAAAATTCACATGTACCTTTTCAGAGTTACAACCATTTGAAATAATTATCGGCGTTTTTGCTTAAAAATTTTGCTCCTAGTTAGAAAGCATGGATAAACCCAATTCTAATATATTTTGAAAAATTCTAGTTATTCTCTGTACAGAGGTTCAAGCTTATTGGATGAAATATTATTATAATAGAAGCATTTTTCACAAAAGGAGAATATTTTTAAAATATGTCATTCTATGTTTATTATTTGACAGAATATTGCACTTAAATAATTTTTTATTGTAACACTATTCTTAAAACAATTTGATTTAAATTTTCTAATCTAAGTGACACTAAATATCATAAATATCCATTTATACGATTTTGCAAAATCACGGTTCCGAACGTATAGTCGGATACCTTAAGAACCTCTGAACTATATTAATGCTAAACACATATTTTTTAATTTGTATAACAGTTATTTTCTTCCTATAATTTACTATTGGTATGGCGACTGTTTCTTTTTTGTGCTAAAGGATGGTGAATAATTTTAAATTTATGTGCATGGTATTTCTTCGTTGAAATAAACAAAAACAAACAACACAACAAAAAAAGATATTTAATTTGTAACAATAATAAAAACCCTACACGAGCCTATAATACATTTTAGTGTATCACTTTGACACATTTTAATAGATCATTGGTTAATTTATCTTACAAGAACGTCCATATAAATGTAAATATTAGTTATCTGGACATGAATTACTATCATCAATGATGTTTCTGTAAGCTTTCCACACTGGCTTTGAAGAGAAACACACTGCACCCCCTCCTCTTTTTCCTTGAGATTCCTGAAATAATGAATCGTAAATTTTTCAATTGGTAGAACAAATTTTGCAAAAATGAAAGTTCTTATTGTAAATATTTAAAAATTAAATTAAATTGAGAAAATAATAGAAAAAAATTGAAAGAGCTTTTTAAGATATATAATTATCCACGTTTGAAACTTGCAATTATCTTTTTGAACGTACTCTGTGATGGCTCACGCGTCCTTTCTGTAACATAACCTCTGGGTTCTTTGATCGGCCAAGATTAATGGCAAATCTTTTCCAACCCAAATCCAAGAAGTGAAATGAAAGTATAGATGCAAATAAGATAGCCTTTAAAAGGACAGAAGTTTTAGTAAGCGGGATGGCAATTTAGAGAAAGTTCTGTTAGGAAAAGGTAGAAGTGTAATTTGACGGCCTACCAAGGAGTCACGGATATCTAGCCATTACTACAAGGTGCATACTATTGCACGCGAACCCAACAGCTTATCTGAAGGTGTTTGAACCGTTGCGGAAAATTCAAGGTAGGACAAATCATTTGATTTAAGAAATCGTAATATTATTAGGATTGAGAGTAGGCGGCTAATATAATTATTTAGATAAGTGATCCAATTGCGCGATCTGTGTTAGCTACGGCTACACGTGTTTTGGTTTATTTTCACTTAATATAAGTTTGTTCAATATATAAGTAATTTAAGTTAAACTCTTAATAAAGTCATATTAAGAATTCTAAAATGTCTCTTCATTTCGAGAATCCCACACCTCTAACTTACGCTGACCCACAACGATATGGTCGACAAAGATCGACCATATCACAACTCTATAATCGACACATCAAGGATTTGCCCAACTGTGATAAAATTTGGTGTGCAAAAACATTTGGATCGAGCATACACATGATTAAAATTTGGTGCCCAATGAATGAATAGTAGAAGCTCCAGAGCATTGGAGCTAGGCATTCAGCAGGTGTACATATGGAGCGATTCTCAATCTGATGGTCAAAATTTCTGTTGCATTTCTACTGCGATATCTTATGTCGGCTGCAACAATGACTCTCTGAAGGATTCGTGCACATTACGAGCAGATTTCAGTTTGAAAAAGGTCGTTCGATCGGATTGAGAGAGGCTGGTTGGACGAATCGAAGAATCCCTTGACATCTGGTGGTAGCGATGGGGCGATTAGTCTTGGGTGTCGCAAAAGGAACGGTAACACAACTGGTAGAAGGATGTCGTCAATCTACCGCTATGTTGTCAATGTGCCAGAAATGACTACCAAAGGTGTCGGGCTATCATAGGAGATGGCATTCCAGACCATAATACCCTATTGTGTTGTGATATAGTCTGGGCATGATCTTTCCGCTGCACTGGACGTCTCCAGATACGTCTGCGGTTGTCGTCAGGACAGAATTGGAAATTAGACTCGCCACTAAAGACTGTACGTCTTCCAGCCAACGCAGTCCCTCGTTGATCGTGCCCTCCACCAACGCAATCGTGACGGTGCACAGGCAAGAGAGGCAAGCGGGATTACCAGGGGTGTAGCCCTTATCAGCCGTATCAATGATACGGAGCCCCCAGCCTACAGGGGCCCCAACATGTGTAACTACAGTCCCATTAACAGGGTTCCCATATCTAAAAAAGTGCCTTGAAGTAATTTTGATACAGAGCCCCCTCAGAGCTAGCTACGCCAGTGAGTGTTACTGCCTACAAGACCGTCAATTCAGATCTATCAATGGTCTGTGGAGGATCATGTTGGACACATATATGTGGGTCACATGGTGGATAGTTGATAACGACGAATCCAGTGCTGTGACTGCCTGTTTGACAATTATTCTGTCTTCCTGCTCTGTTGTGACCTTCGATCTAACTATGCTGTTCTCACGCTGATATCTATCGTTGTTGACCCACTCTTTCCAGCATAGTCTAATCGCCGCTTCGCTTCCCCCCAGTTGTCAGCCATTCTTCGATTCAATCAACCGGCCTCTTTTACTCCAATCGAACGACCTCTTTCAAACTCTGATGTGATGTGTGTGTCTTATTTTGTTTTATAGAATGTATAATGTACAATGATGTTGCAGAAATGCGTTGAGAGGAATTTAAAGCAGAATTATTTTTCATTTATTAACGGTTTCTCAAACTTTAATGATTTATTTCGAATTATTAGTGTTAATTTTCAATCGAATCAGCAGAAAAGTGTCACTACTTTAAGCGATTGAATGATTTATTGAAACATATTAAACCAATCTTCATAAGCAAAATTTTTAACCCATTTTGATTTGGGAGCACTTATAAAAACAGCTTATGAAATCAGGAGGATTGAATATACATATGAAATAATTAAAATATGATGTAAAAAATTAATTTAAATTAAATTTCTCAGTTTTTTGAGATGAGAATCAAGAGGTTTTCGATATCTCTTAATTCAATGCAATACTTATATTTGAAATCATAAAACATAAAATGTATATATATATAGTCCTAAAATAGAACGCAAAATGTACATATATATAGTCCTCTATGTTTGATGATAAAACAATATTTCATTTGAATTTTGTTCAAACCATAGCAAAACCTTTGAATCAAATTTAAGATTGATTAACCTAGGCATAAATGAAATCAAAAAGCTCTATAAATGCTTTTTCAACAAAATTTTTCACGGCAAAGAATATCTGGAATTTACGTATTATACCTTCGACTAATTTTACCAAATTAAAAAATGTCCCCAAATGATGTTATTGGTGTTTAGACAAATGCAAGAAGGATTTTACGCTATTTGTTGCATATCATGGCATTGGTGATGTATTTTAATTTGGCGAAAATGGTCGATGGTATAATTCATAAGTACCGAATACCTGTATTTGGAGACTAAATATAAAAAGTTTTATTGATCTGTTGTTCAAATTTGAAACTTTATGTGCCACTTTAATTAATAATGATTGTTTCTAGGTTTTCAAAGCTCTTGTTATTCTCATCATTTTACATACTGGTCGCTTCTTATAATTATTGTGTTCGGATTGGCGTGGGAATGGTATTCCAGATTGGATGCATATCGTGGCATTTGGCGACGTCTTTTAATTTGACATAAATAGTCAACGGTATAATAGACACAAGTACCACCAAATTAATTATATTAAAAAAAATAAAGAAATAACAGAATAATAACAGAAGTAATTTTCTTTACCATGCGATTTAGGTCAGCAACACACACCATACTACTAAAACTGTCTTGAGATATAGCCCATTTACTGTGATCTTGCAAATAAGTAAAATCAATTCGTTTATCTTTGTTTTTTACAGTCATGTTGATAGCTTGGACGTCGATTACTTTATTCGATTGCTTACAGGATGGTTCTAAGACCTGGCCGGCTCCTTTACGCCATGTCTCAACAATCAGATTTACATCAAGTGTTGGACCAATAATTTCACTGTACAGATCTGCAAAATTAAATGAGAAGTATTACAGCTTAAATAACCATAGGAATTTGTGTTTAAAAAAAGCCCAATTTTAGCAAAGTTAGATTAGAGGTATTTTAATCGAACTATTATATCCCGAAACTATTTTGATAGTTTTTTTTAAGATGCTATACGTATGCTATTGTTCTTTCTTTTATCGTCGAATGCCTTTTCGATACTTACTGAAAATTTTAGATTAAAAAAAGGTAGGTCTGTAAATAATTTATATATCGTGATATTATTATAATAAGTGCAAAGAGATATAATGGTTATATGCATGGATGGGAATTATGTATGTTTTTTTAGATTAATTTTTTTTACCTGTTCCAATTCCTCGATCAAAACCTCGAAAATGTATGCAAACAAATTTAACACTTTAGAACTACTGTGGATGTTTTTATTCGATTACTCTACATATTTACACATTTAGCTGCTCAGAGGGTATAGAAATTAGTGATGCTGACTTTTGTGCCATAGGGCCTGGGTTCGATTCCCGGAGAAGGAACAGCCAGAATGCATTGATGTTTATGAATGTGTAGCGGCTGTGCGGCATGGAGCCCTCTAAATATTCGTAGAGCTGAAAGTCCTCTCTAGAAATTGGTGGAAGAGTGTTAGAAGCCCCCCGACACCCCGGGGAAAGCCCCCCCAAAAAAATTGGGGTAAAGGCTAAAACCCCTTTTAAAGGGTTTTAAAAAACAGCCCCCCTTGCCACGATGAATTAAGGGGGCTTTGATATCGCACCGCCGATTGGGCGGCATTAGAAACAACAGCATATCTGAGGAAAAACCGGTACTGTTAATTTTTTTTAAGTAATTTTTTTAATTAAAAACAAACAGAACAACATTTTTAAAAAATTTTTCAGCAAACAGGAGAAAAAATATTCTTGGTAACACTTCAATATGATTATATTAAGGAAGTTTGATGGTGTTTACGTGTTTGAAATCCTTTATTTGTATCATCTTACTCAAAATTTTAAAATTAACGGAATGCAAAATAAGATGTAGGAATGTAATTTAGATTACTTCTATACACAAACCTTACGGTAATATAGAATTTAATATTTTTATAGGGAAAAAAAGTAATTAAACTCATTTTCTGATTTTTTAATATACAATATATATACGAAGTATTATGTACTTTTCTGCTTATAAAACATCCAAGAATGCTATATAAAACATCAAGTAAAAAGTTGAGTAGGAAAAAAAAGAAAAAAAATTTTTTAAAATAAAAAAAAGGGTTTTAAATTTTTTATTTTTAAAGTCCCAAAAAAGGGCATTCTAAACAGGAATTATCTTTTTGAAAGAACTGGCTTCCTTCCCCTTAAAGCCACCGGGGTTCTTCGTCTCACCTTGTTCCCCCCAATCTTCTTTTTCGGGCCCCTAAATTTTCCATAGGGCCTCCCCCCTTTTAAAAAAACCCTTTTTAAACACCAAAACGGGGCACCAACCACGCCCCTCGCCTTTCCCCCACTGGCAGGCCAAAATTGCCCCATTTCCCCAACTTCATTACGTTTTACGCACCAAAATTTCCTGGTTTTAAAAAGGCCCTTTTCCTTTCAAAAACCAAAAAAAACGCCTCACAACCGTTTCATTAACCCATTTCCAAAAAGGCCAGGGGAAAGGGGTTCTTTCGAAGGCTTCGCCAAGAATGGAGGCATTTCCGCCATTGACGGACGGGTGCGCTTTTTCCCGGGCGGACGAAAAAAATTCCCCTTTACCCTTCCTTTAAAAAGGGCCCTTGGGGGAAAATGGGGGTTTAATTAACGTACAAAAATATACGAGTAAGTTCAAATTTCCCAAATGGTCTAAATTTAAAAAATATTACTAATTAAATTGTGAGACACATTCTCCTTCGAAATAAGACCCTTAAGCAACAACACACTTTTGCCATCACTTGTAAAGATCTTCGAAGCATTTCTGGAATCCATTTTTAGCAATGTACTTTAATTCAGCCTTCGATGTATTTTTAACTTCCTCTGCAGATTGAAATCGATGACCCAAGAAACGAAGTGCCGGCTAAGGAAATAGGTTGAAGTGGCTGGAGGTGAGGTTAGGGAAGAAAGGAGAATATGGCCAAACAGCTGTTTTCGGTTTTTGAAGAAAGACAGGGACGAGGATTGATCATTATGCAGGAGCGTTATCATGTAAAGCTCCCATGACCGTTCAGGGCACAATTTTGGTCTTTTGACGCACCCAAATGACACAGGATATCTACGTAGAGTTCTTTGTTTACAGTGCGTCTTTCAGGGATAAATTCCAGATGCACAATGCCCTGTATATAGAAAAACACCTCTAGCATGATCATCCATTTAGAGCAGCGTTTCTCAAACTGTGGGGCGCTCCCCCTTACGGGGCGTGACAACTCTTCGAGGGGGCGCGAGCTTATTGAAAAGTCGAAAACAAAAGATTATTTTAAAAAGTTATTAATTTACTGAAGGTAAACAAACAAACATCATTCTGACATAATATAAAAAATAAAATACACATTTACACTGATATATTATACTTATAAATGTATCAGTGCTACACAATGTATTTTATAACTAATTTAAGAACACTATGTTTAGTAATTACCAGTGACCCCATGGGATTGTCACATATAAAATTATATAAAAAAAATTATAACGCTTATCTCTTGATCATTTGTGTGGTTTATAATAAATCTCTTAACTGCTGGTTAAAAATTTCGTCATTCGCTTCCCAAGGTCAGCCGTTTTCCACGTAGGTGTGCTATGTGATGTATTGGGGGAATAAAGTAGCAAATAATCTGAAATAAGTGAACCCTTCGCAAACATTCCAAAGCCTTCGAAATAATTTTATGGATAGCAGTGCAAAGAAATATCGTACTTTGAAAAGACGTTTATGTAAGTCCGGGGAAATTAACCCTTTCGCTGAGTGAAACGTTTATATACGCCGGTGGCACTTAAAATGTTAAAGTCGTATCGTATTTTAGCATAAAAGTATAGTATTATTGAATTCAATAAATTGTTATTGTATGAGGGGGGCGCGATGAAAATTATGATTGAATATTGGGTCGCGAATATTGAAACTTTGATAAGAACTGATTTAGAGTGATCTTGGCGGAATTTCTGCTTGCGTGGAGATTGTGGTGATTTCCAAGTTGGCGATGTTCTCGTGTTCTTTTATATGACCCGCAATCCACCATTTCTCACCTGCAGAAACAATTCTGCCGAGTTGGGAAGGATCTTTGTCAACATCAGAGATTAAGCCTCCTGTCATTTCTATTCGAATTGCTTTGTTGGTTTCGTTTAACATGCGGGAAACGATGTGTTGACACACCCCATGCATGTAAAGATCCATAGCCTGTGCCTGTTGACATGTGGCCTTGGATATTCTAAATGATTCTGCTATTTGCGCTATTTTTTGAAGCCTCTTCTCACGTCCGCCGCAGAAACGTTTTCGATGTTCTCAGCGGTGGGGGAAGTCTGTGGAGGTCCAAAGTTTCCGTCGTCTTCGGCACTTTCCTTGCCTTCTCTGCAGCGTCGATGCCTCTCAATATCTTGCTTTCGGGATAATGTACAACTGCCATACACAGATTTAAACATTCCGTAACTCTCCGTAGCTCTCTTTCCCAAGCGAACACAAAATTTGATATTCATTCTATGCTCAACAAATGCCATTTCTTTCAACCACCGGGTACTAAAGGCATCTGCCTACAAAATCCGAGACCGTGGTGAGCCAATGACCCTGTGATTTGGGAAAAACTACTTTTAGGAAAGAGGAAGAAGGCAATAAAACAGAAACGTTATCATAGTCATTCTACTGCAAAACTTTTTTACGTTATAGACTCAGTCCGGGAACTTCTGAATCCACTGCGTATAATTCAGAAACGTCAAATAATTTATGCATAAGCTTTTTAATTTTTTTCTGCATTTTTAGTGAAAAGAATAAATTACTAAAAACGCATGTGAAATACATTAAATATATAAATTTATATTCTAATTTTATTTGATTTTCATTTTTCGAATACTCTCCTATGCGAATCAAAATAAAGAAAATATTTGTATAGAATTCTTCAAATATCATTCTTAGATTTTATCAAATTCAGTTTCGGAATATTGCATCAACATAAACATATCTACTGTAACTAATTAATAGTTTATTAACATTCCATTTATAAGCAATAAGAGAGCTATTGGCTGCTGACCTCATACTTTTGATCCATGATCAGATAAAGAGGATGTCGCATAAATTAGTACGCCACTCTCCTAACTTCCCACCACACGAAAGTGGGGACTTTTCATCAGCACCACAAGGTAATTTTTAAGGGGGTTCACCCATGTGACGGCCTGTTTTTTAAGCATTTTTAGAGATTTTTTTTGACGACCAGTAAAAAGATAGAACTTTATGTTTTTCTTTTATCATTTTTTATATGTATTTTAAGAGTATGTATATAAATGTTTAGCCAAAAATGTCCAGTTATAGCGCTCTGAAAACACCCACATCGAAAAAATGGACGTTTACTTCCTTCACGATTACGGCGGATTGGCTTATCTGAAATTAAAAAAAAATTAACGGCGTTTTAATCTATAAGCTTGATTGCACCAAATGAACAACACTCAATTGAAAATATCAAAAATTGGATTTTTGGTAGACTTCTGAAGAAAAAGTTTCGAATTTCATGGGGTTTTTTTTTTATGTTTTTATTGTAAAAAATAGAAATATTTTGAATTTTGGAGTTATCGTAGTTCTTTTGGTGCGTATATATGTGCTGAGTCTGCCCTATGAATTTGAAGTCATTAGGTTAAACCGTTCTTGAGATATGACGGAGAAAAGTTTGAAAAACACAGTTTTGAGAAAAATGCGTTTAAAGTTTCAAGTCCAATTAAAACAGCGAAAATTTTAACTTAGCGCTATGAACAGCTGTTCTTCTAATACATGCTTCTTCATAATGACTTCGAATTTTAAAAATCGCTTAACCGCCGTGATCTAGACAGGTTAAGAAAGCAGTGTATTAAAAAAAATTTGATTTTTTGTAACCGTTACATGGGTGCACCCCCGGAAAATCTGTGTTGATAATCCAAAACATTCTTTGGAGAATAATAAATGCATGACATGATTTGAAGTCAGAAACAGACTTAGTTTTTAAAAAGGTCTTTATTTTAGAATGAGTACATCTCTTCTGACACAAGAGGCAGGGAGAAAAAGAACGCCAACGAAAATCTTAAATAGGTTAAACACTTAAAACACCGATCGCGGCGTTCATGAGTGCTCTTGAAAGTTAATGCTGACATATAGGGCTATTAAATATAACGATCTGGAATTAGACATGTTTATTGGCTAGGCCATATGTTCGGAAGAAATAAATGGGTGATTAGTTTGGTACTTGAAGAGGTGAGGAGAAAAATAAAAGTGAAGTGCTAGATAGGGAATTTAATTTTTAATCTAATTTAATTATCCTTACATGCACATGAGCCAAATATTTAAACATTCGTACTCTCACATTCTTAATATCTGACTAAAATGCGAGATTTTAAAATTAGTTCATAAGTATAAGAATAACAAAACAATTTATAGGATGAAATAAATAGACGTAAAAAATTTTTCCCTTAATAAAAAAGTTCTTAGCTTGAAAAAATTATATTTAGAAGAAAGCTCTCATTAAAATCATATCGAAAGCAATTGTTTTAAAAATTCGCCGAGTTTAAGTCAACCTCATTGTCTAAAAAATTTTTATTACAGAATATTACAATTTATAGCATGAAAAAATATTTATAGTTTTCACAAGTTAATTACCTATTTTAAGAAACAGTGTGATTGTTACTGCCAATTACATTCTTTATCTGAAATAGTATTATTTTTCTGCAGCATAATTACATAATTGAAAATAACTTATTTCTTAACTTTAAAGGAGAGAGATAGTTTTAGATATAGAAGGAGAGATTTTAAAAAAAATGTGAACAAATTATTAAGAAAAACAAGTAACATATATAAAAAAAATTAAAGTCAGTTCCTACATATATCAACAAAGAAAATTTTTATTTTAGTTACTTTTTGTTAAATAATTATAGTTAAAATATGACAGAATCACAATATTAAGTGGTAAAACAACTTTTTAACCACATTCAATTTGTAATTACATTTTTTAATAAAAGTTGAATATAATAGGAAAGAATTTATCTTAAAACCAGTGTAAAAGGAATGCTGACGTCTAACTAGCACATACTGATTCAGGTTTAGTTAAATCTTCATCCCAAGTTTAACAAAAGCTGTTTTATCCAATGGTGCTGCCATCTAGAAGAATAATATCGACTGAAATGTATTCCTGAAACCAAAATTAATTAATTGAATTTAAGTAATGAATTAATATTTGGAAAAACTGCATAACATCTAGTGTCATCCACTACAAGTTTAAAAATGTATTTGAGCTTGAGTGGATGAACAAAAGGTATTTTATTAACGATTGAAAATTTGAACACACAATATATATAAATTTATATAGGGAGAGTGTGAACTAATAGTAGGAAATGAAAAGGAGGCAAAATTGTTGTAACTGCTGATGTACAATATTAGAAAAAGGATTTCGGAATCGGATATGAATTGGAGATTCTTTTGCCTGCTCTTTTGTGTTTTTCAGCGAAGGAAATCAATCGCTTGGAGATGAAAAAAAAATTTGGAGACTCGCCTTTTGAATTCTTTAACCCAGTGCTTCTCAAAGTTTCAATATTTGCGACCCAATAATCAATTATCATTTTCATCACGCCCCCCTACATGCAATAATAAACATGCAATAATAATCGTCAAAGTGTATTAAATAATACACTTTGACGCTCTAAGGCTACAATACGACTTTAAACCTCAAAAGTGTCACCGGTGTATATAAACATCTAGCTCAGCTAAAGTATAATTGCCCCGAACGTATATATACGCCTTTCCGAAGTACGATCTTTTCTGTGCACATCCACGAAAATTACTCCGAAGACATTGGAGTTCAATAAAAGGACCTAGACAGAGCTTGCGAAGGATTTACTTAATTCAGAGGATTTGTTTGTTTATGCCTTTTCGCCCCCTCCCCCAATACATCACATACGCGTACCTACGTGGAAAACGGTGTTAATAGGGAGCAAATCGCGTAACTTTTACCCTGCAGTTAAGGGATTAATTATAAACCGTACAAATAAAGATGTTAATTTTTGTATATAATTATATATATGACAAGCCCATGGGTTATTGGTAATTATTAATGTTGTCCTTATCTTAATATTGTTAAATTAACTATAAAATACATTGAGCAGTACTAATACATTTATAAGCGTATTATATCAGTGTGAATGTGTGTTTTATTTTTTATTATATCAGAATGTATTTTATTTACTTTCAGTAAATTAATAAATTTTAAATTATCTTTTGTTTACGACTTTTCAACATGCTCGCGCCCCCCTCGTAGTGTTATTACTCCCCTAGGTGGTGCGCCCCACAGTTTGAGAAACACTGCCTTAACCTTCACAGCTAGGGTGAATCGGAAAGTAACTGAAGACTTGTATAACGAATCTTTTGCGTTTCACTGAGAGAGGAATCGACTTAGGACTTGGAACAAATTTAAGACTTGCTTGTTATGATCTTTACACAGAAGAGAATTAATTGGATTGGGAAAGAGTTCAAAATTGGCTTATTCTTATCTCTGCGGTGAAAGGAATCGGCTTGGAACTGTGGGAAAGCCTTCAAAAATTCTTAATTCTGATCTTCACAGAAAGGTGAAACGATTCGAAACAAGAAAAGAACCGAGACAGTCGTGTGTCAAGTCTTTTATCCAAGGAAATAATAGGTAATGGTTTGGAACTACTAAGAATAAGTTCGGGGGAATACTCGGATACTACGAGGATCTCGCTCTCCTAAAGAAATGGATTTAAAAGAAAGAATGTAGTTCTTTTGATTTCCATGACCTGGATCATTATCTCAGCTGACACCCACTAGAAACGTCCCCGATGCACCGAGCTGTAGCAAATATGGTTGGAACAAGAAACTTTGACAAATTTGAATGCTTCTTTAGCCCATTTGAATCAACAGATCTACGGTAAGCGATGAAGAGCCTTCTAGCCACTTCTGTCACCTTTTGCAACATGAGCAGGACACCTTTGATGTTTCCATATTAACCAGAACCATTTCTCATTGATTAGTTTTTAACGGCTAGCACTCAAGGCATCCGTTAAGAAGACTGTCATTGACAGTGTTACAGTGTTAGCTAGAGCGTTATAGATGACGGATTGCCCCAGGGTCATGTTCTCAGACAAGTCACGCTTCTCTCGTTCAGTGATAGTCGGTGCTAGACGAGTGCAGCATCGACAGGGGGATAGGTCTAATCCAGCTGCATTTGTGGAATGTTCTACCCCACGACTACATGGCATTATAATTTATGGCACCATAACATACGATAGTAGATCCCTTGTGGTTCATATTCAGAACGCTATGACAGCTCAATGCGGTATTTGTGGCGATCGTTAACACTCCTCTTCCTTCGAGGGTGTCCAATACCCTTTTCCAGAAGGATAATACCCAAACACATTGCCCGTATTAGCTAACGAGCTCTGCTATATGTAAACATTATTCCCTGATAACCATTCTTCCTGATCCATCAAAATTCGAACTCGTTTCAGACGTGATCGAAAACAGCTTGCATGCCCTGCCACCACCACTTTTAGAAGATGAGCTGTGGCAAATGGCTGACAGGGAATAGAGAGTTATTCGTCAGGATGCCACCTGTACTCTCATTGACTAGTCACCCATCCGGTATAGTGGTTAGCGACGCTGACTTCTGTGCCGTAGGGACTGGGTTCGAAACCCAGAAAAGACATGGATGTTTGTAAATGTATAGTGCCTTCGCGGCAGGGAGTACTCTAAATAGCCGTCAAGCCGCAAGTCCTCTCGTGTTGTTGGTGGAAGAGGAAAAGAGGTGGGAGGCCTTTGACCACCCCTAGAGTGCTCTCCCTCTAAATTGGGGTGGAACCGAGCCAAATTGTACTGTCACCTGTATGGTGCTCAAAACTTCGGCTAACGATAGGCGTCTCTTAGTCCTTTGCCATGATGAATTTCGTGGGCCTCGATCTGACCTTTGCCTATCGTGTGGCATTGGTAATAACAACAACTCTCATGGACTCTTTTGCTTCGTGTGTATCGTGCTCCGGAGTGGTTTTACAACGTACTGATTTAATGTTGTTTCTCGCTCTGAGTATAGAGTATCACTTCAAAATAAAATTATTTATATTATGCCGATTTTTTCCTTTCTGGACATTTCTTCGCGTTGCATTTTCAATATCATGTATTGCATTATGTTTTTAATATTTATTTTTTGTGGTATGGGTCATTGTTTTCAAACAATCAAAATAATTATATTTTAACATTCTAATTTCCTGATAATACTTACAAGTTCTTTCATATTGTTTTATACTATTTATAGTACTATTATTTCAAAAACATACAATAACTTTTGTTGCGTGAAATATTTTCCTCTGTGTCATATGCTAAAGATGTTAAAAAGTATAAACTAATTACTGTATATTTCCATGTATAAGCCAAGAATTTTTGGAACATTTTTAAAATGAACGTAAAAGTATATCCACTTACGCATTCACTGATCTCAAGGGAAAAGTAGTTAAGGTATCCGACTACATTTGGAACCGTGATTTTGCAAAAGCGTACAAATGGATAATATTTATGATATTTAGTGTCACTTAGATTAGAACATGTATATAAAATTGTTTTAAGAATAGTGTTACAATAAAAAAATTATTTAAGTACAATATTTTGACAAAAAATGAACACAGAATGCCAAATTTTCAAAATATTCTCCTTTTGTGAAAAGTGCTTCGATTATATAATAATATTTTGCCTGTATATAGCTCAGACCTTTGCACAGAGACTTAACTAAAATTTTTGAAATATATAACTTAAAAGTGGCTTTATCCATGTTTTAAAACAACAGAAGGGAGAAATTTTAAGAAAAAAACGCCAATACTTATATATATTTCAAGGGGTTGTGTAACTCTGAAAATATTGTGAATTTTTCAAAAATCATAGTTGAGCCTCTGTACACAGATCTGAGCTATATACAGGAAAATATTATTATAATAGAAGCATTTTTCATAAAAGGAGAACATTTTGAAAAAAGATTATTCTGTTAATTTTTTGCCGAAATATTGTATTTAAAGGATTTTTTTTGTCAAAATGTGTCCTTAAAACAACTTTATACATGTATTCTAATCTAAGTGACACTAAATATCATGAAAATTATCCATTTATGCGCTTTTTTAAAATCATGGATCCGAACGTAGTCGGATACCTTAAAGAAAAACGTTTTTTTAACAATTTTTCGTTAGCCTTACGCAAGCGATTTTTACTTTTTTGAACTTTTTAGGTTTTTTAAATTTTCTTTTCATTTAAAGAAGAAAATAGAAATCGGATAAATTCTTCAAAATCAGTGTCAGAGTTTGAGTTTCCGAATAGTTTGTAAAATTCGCATTTACTCATAGGGATGCTTGAATACATATGCTCATCATGTAGTAAATTTTTACAAGGTGTGAAACTTAGGACGATCAAATGCCACATTCAATTTTCTCTTCTCGCTTATTTTACTAGCACAAAAAAAGTCACAGGAAGTATGTCTAGTGCAAATATTGTTCAAGATAACTATTGAAAAAAATATCAATTTCAGATACAATTACCCAAAAGAAAATTAATGTCGTTAGCGTTTTACGTTTAAAAATTACAGAAACTTTTTTTTCTTTTCCAATTCGGTTGATACACGGATTTTGAGATTTTGTGTAATTTTTTTTTAAAAGAAAAAACAACTCTTGGATTATTTATGAATTGATTTATATTAAAAAAATATACGGTAAAAAATTACTGAGAAATCTTATATTATTTGTGAGAAAAATATTTTAAGAGATCATCTTCATTAAATCATATTTTAGCATAAAATAATGCTTGTATAAAAACGAGTTCTTTAAACATGAATTTTCTTTCGAACTTCATACTTTACGTATTACAATTTTTTTATACCTTAAATTTTACGAGGGGATGATTTAATTTGCTGGTTTCATTATTCAACTGTTTCACGTAGTAAACAACAGGAATTATGAGTCAAATTTAATTCTTTAAATAATTAGTTTAAATCAATTAACTTTTATCAATTAAATTTAATTATCGTTTTGTCATCCAAAACAATCGCAGATAGAAAATTTACTCTCAAATGAAAGCTTTAAAATGAGAGAAAAAAGATTTTAAAGTCTTGCCATAGACTCAGTTACAATACGAAAAGAAAACCCATTATAAATACTTCAAATTGTTATTTCGTTTTGAAAAATATGACTTTTTTCTAAGGGTTTTTGAACAACATATCACATTTTTTAAATTAAAAAAAATTGTAAAGACCTATAAAAAAAATTAAAATTTTTACAAGTGTCAATAGAATTGCATAACAAATCTGTTTAGCACAAAGGGAAAAAAAAAGAATTTATATGATGCACTTGCATTACTGTTCACACAATATTATAAATTATTATAATTTAAAAAGAGCAAATGAATTCAGAGCAAAATTTAAAATTTTTTTACCAACAACCTCTTGATTATCTTTCGCAAAACCAGTAAATTCCACATCAGATAAGCTCTTCATAAAGGTAACCTTTACAAAAGGAGGCTTTCGGATAAATTTTGGTTTTTCGGAGAAGAGAGATTGAGAATTTTCATCTAGAGTCACCTTGATTGATTTTGATATATCGTAATCATAAATGTTTGGATTACAGAACAGCAAATGTTGGCCTAAAAAGTTTTATAAGAGTGCACTTCAGAAAACTAAAAATAACTTTTGATAGCAATAATTTATAATAGTTAACAAATATATTGAATAACTCAGTCTAGTTTTAATGATATTACCATACATTATCTATACAATTAAACAAACATCTCCATTTACATTGCACTGAATTATCCTAAGCGGGCGATCTTTGGGAGACTAATTTATTTTTCGAGCGAGGCCCTCTTCCTAAAGCTCGAACGCATCCCTTTTGAACCTGAGCGACGGAAGATGCAATATAAGCTGTAGTAGAACAAACCCCGGGGAGGAGGAAAAAAAA
>BMAV01006424.1:0-16889 GCA_019973955.1 Trichonephila inaurata madagascariensis
ATTTTTAAAATTGTTTTAAAAGGTTTTACAAAAATTCCCTTTACATTTTTTTATTCAATATTCAGGATCAGGTGTATAGTTATGGTTTTTGGCAGATTTACCTACAAGGACTGACTGACAAGGATGAGTCGGAAAGAAAGTTTCCCCTGTCGACTGTGGTCAAAGTTGTGTAGGAAAGTCAAAATATAGAATGGGACATTAAACATAAGACATGACTTTTATTTTTCCGCGTAAGTATCAAGTACACTTAGACATTTGTCATACCGCTTTATAAGCTTCAAAAAGCCTTCTAGGAAAAACTCGGGGCTTTGCATACGGAAGGAGCGTTTACTTTTGAGTGGACATTTTGGAGGTTGGAACTAGGGTATCACAGGGCTTACACATTGGAAACGTGATCAAAACTGAAAGGGGGTGATTGGGAAAAAAACGGCCGGGCATCTAAATTTACGTTCTGTTTTTGGGATGACCGGTGACGGCAACGCAAAACCATATAGCAACTTTTGGTTTGGAACCCTCACCATCCCCCAGTCCTAATCTGGGACCGGACTTTCATCTTTTTTGGGGAAGAAACGCCTGAAGACGCTTTTGAAGCAATCTGAAGTAAAACAAGGTTAAGCCCCTTCTTCCGTATGCAAAGCCCAATTTTTTTCCTGGAGGCGGGGAGGCACGCGGTATGATAAATGTCACACGTATTGGTACTTATACGAAAAAAAAAGGTTATGTCTTATTTTTTATTGTCTCATTCTATGTTTTGACTTCCACACACACCTACCACAATCGAAATGGGAAACTTACTTTCCGATTCTCCCTCGTAATACGCGACTGCAATAGCCGAATGGTCATGGTCGCGAACTTGTGGCTTGCATCGTTTATCTCAAATCATACGTTCTAGTCTTGGTGGACCTGAAGAACTACTGTAGAGGGGCTAATACACGTGAAATCTGTCGAGGCGTTAAGTTCTCATGTTGGTGGTGTGGGGATGTTAAGTCTATGAGATGCTGGTTCTTAAGTCGTCCTTGTCATTTGAGGGGGTTCAAACTTACGAGGTCAGTCGTTAACAACTCTCGGGTAGTTTCTAAGTGCGATGTTAATAATCAGTTATTTGAAAGCTGATATATTACAAAATTGAAAAACCGAATCATTCTTTTATCTGCAATTTATTGAAACATTTTAGAAGTGATTAGAATCATTTTAAAAATGTTTAGGAAATGGAGGTGATTTATGAAGAAATTTCTATACATGTATAAATTTGTCAATGTGCGTATTTTCTGTAAAAAGAGAGAGAGAAAGAAATGTCATCCCCTTTTCCTGTTTTCCCATTTAAGTCTAGAAAATTGCACGCAGGATTTTATAATATAAGATTCCGAATACAAATAACATATTGAGTGGTATACAGTGTATAATTATCAAAATCATCTGTGCTATCAATATTGATACACATTTTTTTGGTCACATTTATATATGGTCTTTTTCTACTTTATGACTTAAGGTATCGGAACTCGTTCGGAGTACTTTTTAACAAAATAGCATATTTAAACTTTTATAAATGCTTTTTAGTACTTAATACCAATAAATACTAACATTAAACCAACAATATTTACAATAAATTGCCTAAATTTTACAAAAATCACAATTATAAGTGAAATTTTAGCAATATTTTTGAAAAACTTTAAAGCAATTACAGAAAAAAGTAATAAACTTATATTAGTAAAAGTATTACTAAAACAAATTAGGTGCAATTATCTAGAAAATGTACTAAAATTTTAATGTTTTATTAAAATTTGAAAATTTTAGAACTGATTGAGTAAACATTATAAGAAATGTGACATTCTTATGCCACCATTATTTAAATAACAAGCTATAATTCAAAAAGTATTCATACAATAAGAAATAATTTAGTGCATTCTCTAGTAAATAACATAAATATCGGGTTCAAAAAGTTTTATAGAAATACATTTGTAACATTTTGAGTTACCAGATTCGCCATGATAGATTTTGAGCAATTTAAATACCCAATTGTGGCAGATCAAAAAGACCCACTTCCGGTTTTTCTAGTTTTATAAAATTGAGTGTAACTTGGCCTCTATATAGGAAGAGTAGAAACAAAACAAAGTATGTATTGTAAAGCCAGAAAGACATCTCAATTCAATACAGTAAAAAACAAAAAATATCTGTCTTGATCGAATTTTGTCATTTTCAACGTGCTCGCGGATACCTGAAAATTTGAATAATTTTTTTATCATTATTTAGACAACATTTGCTTAAAAGCGGACCTGCCTAAGTTTCACGATTTATTCATTTTGTACTTCCACCATTTCTTTTTTATCTCGGTTCTGTATATACTAATAAACTAGCTGTTATAGAAAAAGGAGTGTTATTCGTTCTCATTCTTTTCATTTCAATTCGAAAGAGGAAGACAAAACGTGTGATTATATTTAGGCAAATAATTATCTTTTTCAGCAATATTTAGTTTTTTTCCCGCGATAAATTGGGCTAATATGTTTTTCTGTTAGTTTTTTTTTTACCAGAATTTGTTGGGTTTTTTCAAGTAATTATGGAGTAGAGAAAATTAATTTACTCCTCTATAATTATTGCATTTTGAATATTACTGAAAAAGTGAGTCATTGCAAGAGTTTACTTTCATATCTTTTGATCACTTTGGATTTTGCTTTGTTTTGAAATAAATCATTATGATTTAATATAATTCAATAAAAAATGATCTATTAGACATGAAATCTCTTAATTTATTTCTATAATTTTTTCTTCAAAAAGCATCTTCGGAACCTTATAAAGAAAAAAAATGCTTGTCAACTCGCCCACTGAAAAGATACGAGCCAATCGCATATGTTAATTTATTTAAAAACAAGTGTTTTTTTGTACGACGCTGTTAAACAAACTGGTATCGACATTTCTTGTGGGTTACCGAATGGTAGTTTTGGAAAGATAATTAATTTTATTTGATGTCATTGACATACATCGAAAATAGGTGTATCTGTGTAAGGTAGCTTTTTATTATTTGGACATAATGTAACTATTTTTGAGTATTACACGTTTACTGCTTTTTGTGATCGTAACTATTCACGTTTTCGTTTTGTCTTTTTATTTTCATTTCCTTGCTTGACTTTTATAAAAGGATTTTCCTAATAATGCACGTAGATCACTGTAATTAAAAAGATGCGATTTCTTTTAAGGTGGCTCACCTATGTGACGGCCTGTTTATTAAGCATTTTTAGAGAATTTTTTTTTTTCACGACCAGTAAAAGATAGAACTTTACGTTTTTTCTATCATTTATTTATACATACCTTAAGAGTATGTGTATAAATTTTTAGCCAAATATATGCAATAGAACGTGAGTTATAGCGCTCTGAACACACCTGCCTCGAACAAATGGACGTTCACTTCCTCCACGATTCCGGTTTATTTGCTTATTTTAAATAAAAAAAAAATTAACGTTATTTTAATCTATAAACTTTAATGCACAAAATGGACTACACTCAATTGAAAACATCAAAAATTGGATTTTTGGTAGACCTCTGAAGAAAGTTTTGAATTTCATGGGGTTTGTGGTGAGTCTACCCTATAAATTTAAAGTCATTCGGTCAAACCATTCTTGCGATACGATGGAGGAAAGTTTGAAAAACACAGTTTTGAGAAAAACGCGTTTAAAGTTTTAATTCCGATTAAAACAAAAATCTTAACTTACCCTCAATCGGTGATGCTTTTCAAAGCTAAACAAAAAACATGTTCTACGAAATATTCAATAAGTATAGATATTTCCTTTTAAACCTTTACAAACTTGTCTATACTTGTATGCACGTATATTTGCATAGAAGGGTCAATGGTATCAAGCCGACTGTATGCAATAGGCCCAGCCTTCGATTGCCAACTCAGCGCTCTGAACAATTGTTCTTCTAACATCTGCTTCTTTATGACGACTTTGAATTTTAAAAAATTCACTTTACCACCGTATTGTAAACATGTAAAAGCAATTTATGAACCAAAAATATTTGATTTTTTTTTAATCCCACTTAATGTATGCATAAAAATCATTCGAAAATAAACAGTCTTTATTGTTGTTTTTACTGGACTTATCATACATATGGAAAATTTTGGGACGTATTATAACTTCGGCTAATTATGGTAAGCCAAATGGCATCACCAAATCAGCCATCAACTTCGCCAAATCCTACCTTGGTTTGCTCACATATTCGGAAAGAGATTCCCACACAGGCTTTTTTCGCAATAGTCTGTCAAGAAAAAAAATTGGCGAAGATTAATTGGTTAATTCTATTTTTTGTGGCCAAAACGTGCGATAATTACGACAAAGGAGTCTTTATGCAGACGCTATGTTTCTTGTTTTGCTAAACCTCATAATCTTGTGGGTACTTACAGATTAGACCA
Organism: Trichonephila inaurata madagascariensis; assembly: GCA_019973955.1. Taxonomy (NCBI): domain Eukaryota; kingdom Metazoa; phylum Arthropoda; class Arachnida; order Araneae; family Nephilidae; genus Trichonephila; species Trichonephila inaurata. Next base: position 4,403 of record BMAV01006424.1, read on the forward strand.
TAATTTTGGGAAATACTCCACTGCGTTCGGTTCTGTTGAAAATAGTTCTTAAATTTTAAGCATTTTTCACCATAAAATAAGAATAATGCAAAAGAAATTACAAATTATGAACAATGGTATTATTTACAAGCATATGCGATCAAGATTATTGTGTTTACAAATTTGCGAACAATCAATGAAAAGGTTATCATTTTTGATCATGCATTATCAATATTTTTGCTTTTGGACATGCTAGGGAACGGTTTTTCGCTATTAACTGCATCTCGCGCCATTGGCGATGTTTTTTGAATTTATGAAATAGGCCGATGGTATAATACGTAAGTATCAAAATATTTTACTCGACTAAAATACGTTCTGTACCGTAAAAAGTGAGGCACACCAAGAAGGAGTTGTCCAAATGACACGAAAATCAGTAAAGTAATTTACATGAATTGAAAACGAACCGCTGATAATATCATAGGCATTGAATTTTTTTATTCGAGAAATACAGCTTCAAGAGGAAAAAATACTATGATACGTTGGTTTATCTTTGAACCTGACGCAAGTTATTATGTAGTTATGCAATTATTTGTTGAGTTGGTGGATGTCTTCCTGGGGATTGCTTACCGTTCACGTTCCAGTTGGCGAGTGAGATTGAAGCGATGGCCCCAAGAATGTTTGTCAGTTCATCAGATCCCAAACGGGCTCTATTGAGGAGATCTCTGGTGATCGCAGGAGCCAGGAATTTGTTGTAAAAGCACAAAAACAAGCCGCGAAAAGGCGAACTGTGTGTGTTCGTGCATTTTCCTGTTGACATATAAGCCCATGAAAAAGAACAGTACAATGAATCGTAGAACCATCCATATGCAGATGTGTTATGAATGACAACTAAAATGGTCCGGTTCATACCATAACTCTTGGTTGTCGGTTTGCTGGACGAGTAAATCGAGTGAGTATGCCAAGTCTGTCCTAGACTTTTCCAGGCACGTCTTTGGTCATTAGGTCTCAGTTTCAAACCAGACTCATTGCTAAAAATAATCTTACTCCAGTCCATGAGATTCCAGATCGGATATCCCTCCAAACTACGGATGGCGATTCTTTCCGAAAACGATCGATTTTTAAATCGATTCGAATCGTAACCTGATGAATCGATTCACAAAAAATCGAGATTTCAAAGATTGATTTCTATAAGTTCAAGTCTGCATTTACAATGTAAATGTAAATCCATTTTATGAAAAACAAGAAAGATACCATGATCAACGATCTCTTATTAGTAAAATAAGGGAAATTTTTAGTTCAGGGATTTCGTGACAGTTACGATTATTTTTATTACCATATCAAAGTATCGGGTATTAAAGAAATTTATTTTCTAAATGTTTTTGTTACATTAAAAAGTCTAGAAAATAGATAATATAGCTTATAGTTCCCAATGCTTAATATCTAAGCCTTTTAAAAACAACAGTATGTCAAGTCTATTGGGATCCAAGTGGTTTTGCTCATCACTTGCGATGTTGCCAGCAATCGAAAAAAGGCGCTCACAAGGAACAGATGATCCCACGACACTCATGTACATCATGGTTATTGAGTGAACGTGATGATAAAACAAGTGTTTTTGTTCTTGCTAGTAAATTAACCCTTTAACCACCAACACTGTAATATAACGTGTTTTAAAAATAGTGCATTCAACTAAATGTAAATAATTTTATGATTTTTACCAAAATATAAAAAATCGAATGTCGATTTTCTAGGATAAAAATATCGATTCACTGAATCGATTCAGTGCTATATATCGATTTAAAAAATCAATTTTTTTGGTCTGAGAAATCAATTTTGCAACAAATAGAGCCATTCGGTGCGACAGCTTTCGCGACCTCTTCTACCACTCACAAGTCGCATATCGATGTTGATTGAAGTTACTTTGTATTCTGATTACACATCCTATTATTGATAACGATGCATCAGGGACCTGAACGTCAATCGGGCAATCACTTTGTCCTTGCATTAAGTCGTTGTTCTCCATCTATCGTAATTTTTCGATGCTTTTGTACAGTTCATGGTTCACTCTTTCCTGACAACATTGTGGGCGGCAGCACAATTTTGGTCCAAATGTCGAGTAATCCTGTGATTTAGCCACCCTGTTTCTATTAACACCTCGCTTCTCGCTCCCGTCGAAATCACGGGGTGAAATTTCCTTTCTATTCCTCGTGCCCGTGATATTTCCTGGCTGGGTGATCAAAAGTAACGCGATAAAAGTATTAAAACTATCTGTTTATGTTCGAAATCATGTTTATTTCTCACCATATGGCAGTTCAGATTATTAGTAACGTGTTTACAGATATTTTATTTTAAACTAGATGTTAGCGCAATCAAACATATATATAAGCGATATGTTTTTGTAACCTTAGCTCAGTTACTAGTTCCGCTTTTCGTGAATACACTTTGGTTGCCTTCTGTGATAATATATATATATATATATATATAACGTTGCGGCCGAGTTGTCTTAATTTGTCGAGTGTTAGTAGGTTTTCATTAAAACATCTTCGGGATGGACGTTCATCTTTTTTATTGTGATGCACACATCAAAAACTTAGGACAAAATTGCGGTACATTTTCACGTTGATGAGACAAACTTGCGACGATTATAATGCAAAGCGGACAAGAGAAAAGCAGCAGCGACACAACACAAAGACAAAGAGCGCGATTACACAAGATTTTCGCTTTTATACCGGCAGTGGCAAGCGCGTGATTATCATGTAATAGTAGTTCTGATTGGATAGAATGGGCGGGACAGGGATTTCGGACTAGCCGATTACGATTAAGATTAAAGTGTTATTTTCGAACCAAAGAATTAAAGCTTGTTTAAATATTAGTAAAAAGAGTTAAAAAAAAGGATACTAGAGGGAATTATTACATATATATATATTAATTTTGTATTCATAATGGAGTTAGTCGGAAGTAAATCGGATTTTCTACTTTAAGTATAAATGGATCTGAGAGTGATTCTGAAATAATTGTTTGTTTTGAAAGTTTGGTTTGTGAATCTGAGAGCAGTGATGATGAATCTGTACTGTTACGTGTGATGCTGGCTTTTTATCTTATGCTTTGAAATGTATCTCGCAAGAAAAATTACTAAAGTGTTTTTACATTATGCATAAGTTTAATAAAATTCTCCTTTAACGTTTAAAACACATGTTTTTCACTTTTTTTTTTCTTTTCCGGAATACCAACATTCAGTCATAAAACCCCTAAATGTTGGATTTTCTTAAAACATTTTTTGTATTTCAAGCTAAAATATACCCCAAAATTTAAAATAAATACATATATTGAACACACATTTAGTTTTATATAATTTTCTTGAATAAAAAATAGGCACTTTTATGACCGTTTTCTTCAAAATTACCCGACCGTTAAGGGGTTAATCCAATAGCACATTCTCACACAAATGGTGACAGCTGCTTATACTTCTTTCGAATCCCCGAAGGCATAATCCACATGGGTCAACGGAACGATATTCGCATGAGATTTTTACCTTAAAATTGAAATATTACTTTTTTCTTGGTCAAAAATGCATTGTTACAACGCTCTGGAACTCCAGCTAAGACATTGTTGGCCTAAAGTTAATCAGTCCCATTTTTTTTATCTTAAGCTATGCACGCTATAATTTTGTTCCATTCGAATGACTCTTCTCTACTGCGTTGCTTTTTATGTTATAGAATATTGAATTACGTTATTCATAACGATTTTCTATTCGTAAGAATTTCATTTGTCATTAAAATTCTTTTGTTTTTGTAACTTTTATAACGTGTTTAATAATTACTAACGTTATTCACCTATGCGTATATTACTTGAAATCAACTTTTGTATCTCGATTTTTCATATTAAAAATAGCATACCATACATTGACACATTAAAATATTTATTTTCGTATTCAAAGGAAGAATAAAGAAGACTGTAGTGAAGAATTAAAACATTTTTCAATTTAAATAATTTATATTCACACCCATACACCTCCCAGGTAACTCTCTGAATTCGAAATTAGCATATCAGACGTATCAACCTTACTATCTCCTATTGTTAACTATTAAATAAATGCCCAATGTCAGCTATGAAATATTCAGACTCATAAACAATCCATGATCCTATCCGTCTATTTATTTTTTCTTTAAAAAAATTCGTTTTGTTGATTTGTTGAAACTTCGAAGTTGTTTCTTAAATCTATACACACCCACTGATGTCTTCTTTTCTTTAAAAAAGAAAGAGGAATTGAAAATTCTGTTTGTATAGCTGCTCCTTCACAACAACTCGGAACCTCGCCTTTCAGCGTTCTATTCAATCCAAAAGGCTTAAGGCAGAAGTACATACTCGAAAGAGTAAAATGCCATAATTAAGACTATTTGTTTATGGGATATATACATCTTTAAAAATTTCCAATAGAGCTTAAACTTTCTTGTGTTCTTAATAAAGATATTTTAATTATTCTGTCAAAACATATTGTTACGAATTTTGTATAAATAATACTTAAACTAGAGTAAATAGTTTATATCTGGATGTGTAATACGTTTATATTACTCTATGTTGTATTTATTTTATGTTAAAATTGTAATATTCGTAAACAACGCCGTTCCTTCCATCATAATGGCGATTTAATGGAAACTTGGCGAATTCTTGGAGATATAGCCAAGTTGGCATCATTTGGCGACCATGTTGGTGACTACTTTTGGCAAGCTCGTGACCCTATGGATTCTTCTGGAAATTAGTGGAGAAATCTACTATTATCGTGATCTATGACGCAAGTGGATTTTTTCAGAAGAATCCGGGAGACCTATAAATAGGGAGTAGCTCGCCGAAACTGAGTTAGTCTTGTTTTGATTTATGTGATTAGAAGTCTTTTGGCTTTGAACAGTATACCTGCGATTATTTATTTCTTCGGCTGTTAATTTGGACGAGCGTGTGCTTGTGAATAATCCTTAAACATACTTGGACTTTCGACAATGCTAGTCGTACCTGAGGGCTGTAGAAGGTGTGAAGGCCTTCTGAGATTTACTCAGCGAATTTGAGTACTGCCTCCTGAGTATTTTAAGGATTGTTTTCGACTACAAATTTTTCATCACTCCTGAAGAATTGTCTTGCTCTTTGTGATTGATTTGCATAAAAACCTCGAACTCCGATCTACGTAACAATACTTATGTTTAGGTATCATTTTTTAAAAAAAAAGTATCTCTTAAATATGTGAAATATTTTTGCACATTTATAAAATAATACACAAAATATAGTAAACCTAATTTTGTAATAAAATATTAAGATAGTTTCTTTAAAAAAATTATAAGACTTTGTACTTTTCAAAATTTATATTTCCATCTTTTTTCATACATAAAACTATTTTTTGAAAAACTTTCTATTACTTAGACTAAAAAAAGATTTACTATATGTACAGGTATCCTGTACATAAGTATAAAAAAATTGGGAATCGTATAATGCAATAGTTTATTTAAGAGTACCTAAAAGCAAAAAATTATGTTTTGGAGAAACGGTGAAAAAACTAAAAATAGCAATGTTTTCACATATTATACTATTGAATATTTTCCTGCCTATTTTTATGTGCCTCATAATGATACTTTTAACATTCTTTAGAATTGCAAAAGTAATTTTAAATTAAAAAAAAATTTTCTTTCTTATAGCTGAACATGAACATAATTTTATGAAGCATATTTTTCTTAAGGTACTATTTTTTATAAAAATATTTCTTGAATATACAAAGTATTTTGCATACATATATAAAACAATGAAAAAAATATAGTCAAATAGTTTTTTATAAAACTATTGCTTAATTTCTCCAAAAAAAAGGCTTTATAAATGTTTAATAATTTTATATCATTTTATCTGTGCAATGTTTATAGTACTGCTCTTCTATTCAAAATAGAGACATAAACAATCTAAAGCTAATATTCTAGGATAATTTTCTTGAATGTTTATTTTCTTCTAAGTGCGTGCCATTCAAATTCGTCCTTCTGATTGAACAGGGACCGACACAAAACAAAGTTACCTTGTCTGAATCAGTTTCATTATCCGGGAAAAACCAAAACCCCTTTTGCATTTTTTAACGAAGGTAAATATGTTCATTTCTCGAATAACAAATCCTCTGTTTCTAGCGACCTTGAGATCTCAAGTTACTTGACCTTGAATCGAAAGGGATCAATTTCTCCAATGACCCTGCACTTTCTCGAAAAGGTTGGTGCTCTATATTAAACAACGCCAGGTGTTTGAGTGTAACCGCAGATCACGATATTGGTAGCGAGCGTAATTTGAGCCTCGCGTAAGAATCCAGTAGCAGCAAGGTTAAAAGCAGAAATAAAGAAATTCGTAGTAGAAAGGAATTTCGAAATCTATTTGGCGCTGCTGATAATTGTTCTGCTAGCCTCTTTGGGGAATTACGCTGGAACAAGATTTTCTACATTAAAAAAAAAGTCATTCTAAATTTAGCCGCGGGATGATAACGTTTTATAAATATTTTTGCAATAGCAGATAAGGAATGCTTGAAAGGAAAAACTTTCTTAAGGTATCCGGCTACCCTAAAATCGTAAATTTTTTCAAAAATTGACATTTTTTTCTTTTACGATTTTATTTTATAGGCCATCTTATTAACTTAATAAAAATACCAAGTATTTCATTTTCCATTCACCAGAACAAGAACTACAAGTGTTTTAGTAAAAGCAGATGACATAACTTTAAAATGTTTTTCTTAAAGAAAATACTCAAATGGGGACAGCGATTGCTCAAAAAGTTTTGAAAATTATTAACTGAAATTTTTTGTGTATGTTCTGCATAAGAGTAGAAGTGTTTTAACATTCAGATTTATCAATCACTCTTTTATTACAAAATTTACAGTCCCTTATGTGAATGTAATTACTGTTTGTTTTTTTAAATTAATTTCATATAATAACTAAGATAATGTACTCTAGTTTTTGTAAAAATTTAAATATCTCTTATTTTGAAGGTCGTGTCAAAAAGAATGGTAAAGTAACACATGAAAATTGAAAAATTGAAAATTTGTTCATAATTTTTTTTATTCGAAATGGGTCCCGTTTATGTAATTTTTTGTAAATTTTGACCCTTTTTTCTTAAAAGGTATTAAAAAAACTAAAAACCACAAAAAATCTCCATATCTCCATTTAAAAAAAAAAATTGTCGCTAGTAGTCAGATTTCTTAAGATTGAAATGGGCGTTATGTGTTACACAAAATCGAATGTGATAAGATTAAACAAACATTTTAAAACATTGCATTCAACATCATTGTCGGAGAACGAGCTAAAAAATTCGAGCGTTCCCCTCTCCAAACAAGTTCCTGACATAATTTTTCACATTTGAATGAATTGAAACAGAATTAATAATTACTAACCTTGAATTGAAACTTCCCTAAGTACAAATAAATTTAATTCTATTTGTAGAATAAATCAAGAAATTCCTAAAAGTTAATTTTTCTAAACTACTTGGATATTCTTTTCTGTAAAAAAGAAAAAAAGAAAAAAAAAAAAATCTCAAGTTTGAAGATTTTTTTATTTTAACTTGAATTTTTTTGTAAAAAAAATACAAAACAAACTTGTAATACATCTTCACAAAATTTATACAATAATATTTCACCTAAATTATTATGATAAATTAATTTTAATGGAATTAATTGACATGTTGAATTAAAATGTATAAATTAATGAAATAAAATTAATGCGGGGTGCAATTGATTATTTTTAGATACTGTGTTTAGAAAAAATTATTTACTTCTGTTTTAGTACTTCTATTCAGTCTACGTCCACTAACCCTATGACCGTTGGCGAAAATTTATTTATGGAAGTATTAAAAGAGAGTTGAAGGGCACTCTGTTTTGTTTTTCTAGTTTAATATATAATTCAATTTTTTTTCTTGGGTCCTGCCGAAAAGAAAGGCTTAACTTTAACAATTACACCCAACATAGATTTCAATTAATTTCTAGCTACTCGAATTATCTGGTTGCAAGTTGCATATTCTTATTTTTTTTTTTTTTGGTACTTACGTATCATCGCAACAATCGCTAACATTCAAGATAACTTGCTTAATTGGCAACCCTAATTTTCCTTGTGTCGTATGCGCTGAATTGGCAATCATGTTCTTCGTTTCATATAATGTCGTCAACAGGTTGTGATAACACTTAAGTACCCTTTTTTTTCCCTCTTTATGCTAAATTATTCTACGTACTTAAGTTAAAGAGGATTTACCTCTCGAACTGAGAATCTGTAAAATTACTTAGAATCGACACATTTTGCCAAATGTAAAGACATCGCCAATTCAAAAAATGTTGCCGAATGCTGTCATGATTATTATTGTTCTCAAACGTGCGCAGGAATGGTTTCCATTATTGACTATAAATCGCGACATTTGGTGACTTATTTTGATTTGAAATTGGTCGATGGTATAATACGTAAGTATCACTTTTTTTATCCACATGAATTCATGAGCATTCATTGAAGTGAACAAAAACTGGTACTTACGAATTATCGCAACCTATTGGCGATATTACATGAAACGAAGCACATGGTTGCCAACTCAACGGGTACGACAAATGGAATTGGATCGACAACTTGGCGACCCAACGTTGGCGATTATTGCGATAATACGTAAGTATCCAAAAAGCATGTTTGAGGAGAAATGTTTATCTTAATAAATGTGGGAAATAAAAGTATTCTTTTCGCACTATAAAACAAGTTTGAGGAAGATCAAAAATAACTAAGTAAAATGGTCCTGTAGTGCTTTTGAAACACCATTTGTCTTTATTTCATGCATGGATTGAATAATCATAAAATTAGTAAAACTTTTAGCTATTCGAATAAAAATATTTCAATAAATCAAATGAAAACAAGCTATTAATTATCCTTAAACACGCAAGTTATGCGTCATCCATTTTGAAACAGTAAATAAACCAAATATGAATGATCATTATTTTTTAAAATAATATTGTCTTGAAGAGAGGATGTAAGAGTGAAGAATGAACTAACACGCGAAAAGGACTCCGTGCTCTAGCACAAATTTATCGCTTGACGTCTCATATAACTTATGTCAATACATTATTCAATAATCTAGTTGAAAAATTGGCAATTACGTCTGCAGATGTGACCATATTTTATTTTCATAGTCAGTAAGACTTATTTAAAAATTCATCACGCGTTTCACATACATTTTTAATTTTCAGGATCTTCTGTAAGAGTTGCAAAAAAATCGTTTGGTCGTACAGCATGTTTTATTTTTGTTCGTTTCTAAATTAGTTTTTGTATTTTAAATGAAAGCAGAGTTTCTTCTTCTTTATTATATTACATAATACGTGAAATTCGAACCCTTTTTTTTATTGTATTGCTTTAATTTTTATTCCTTCGCTTGATATTTAACTTGCAATACAAGATTTTGTAATATAATGATTCCGTCTTACGTGAAATTTTAATATGGTCGTATTAAAAAAAATATTCGAAATATTTTGTTAATTTATGAATTTATCTCTAAATAATTTAAGAATAGAACGGTCTAATATGCTTTTCAATAACTAGTTTTTACGATACAAAATATCATGTTTTTCCCTCTTATTATTTAAAGTTATGATTATCCTTTATCACAAAATATAGTAGTCTTTGGTACTTACGTATTATCGCAACAATCGCCAACGTTCAAGATAACTCGCCAAGTTGGCAACCCCAATTTCGCATGTATCGTATGCGCTGATTTGGCAACCATGTGCGTCATTTCATATAATGTCGCCAATACGGTTGCGATAATACATACGTACCAAGAAAACTTTTATATTTATGTAATATTATATGTAATATTGCACTTATTTTGTGTCTCTATACTAGTTGCCATTTCTCTAGTACCGAAAACTAAAGTTCTTAACTTTAAATTTAAAATTTCTCAATCCTTAAAATTAATGAGACAAAATAATAAGTTACTAATAAATTTATTTTTTACCATTATTGAAATCATTCAAATACATACAGTAACCTGTAATTACTCTAATCGTCAATATCTTGCTTCAAAATGTTTCGTCACTCCTATTGTCGACTTCGGAAATGGAGCTGGCGTTGACATTTTCCCACACGATGTCGTCCTCCGTGCCATCCAGTTAATTTATTATGCAACATTTTTTTTTTTTTTTAAATAATGTATTATAGAAAATTGTAAAAGAATTATTAAAGACTGTAGATCATTTATATGTATAAAATATATATATCATTTTGTTTACGCCATTGACGTATATTTGTTTCATCCGCGTCAAATTTTCAGTGGCTGCTGCTATATTTCTATTCTTTTCTGCATATAAAATTGCCTCCCTTTTCATACTTGCATCGTAATGAACTCATATTGATGCTTTTACCAACATCTTTGACGTTTAGGTGATTAAATATAGCGTATAAAAAAAAATTCGAAATACAAGTAGACAACCATGATTAGAATAAACTGAATACTGTAGTTAAACTACAGTGTGGGATAAATTATCGATGCAAGTGGCCAAAATGGACATTTTTCCTTTTTAAAAGGGTGGGAAACTCAATCCCCCATCCAAAAAATATTATGCCTTCGATTCTAAGCCGCACCCTATTTAAAGTAGCATTAACACTGGAAGAATAGTGCGGCTTAGGTTCGAGTAAATACGGTAAATTCCAATAAAAATATTTATTATACTGCAAAACTAAAAGCAGTTTTGAAGTTATGAATTATTTGCATCGCTAAAATTTATGTTTAATATTACACACTTTCCAATGTTACAAATCATACAAATAATATTTTCCCATTTCTTGAGAATATTAATATGAAAAATAATATTGTCTCTGTCTTAAAACAGTAAGTTTCATTAATCTTTCTGTCTAAAAACTCTTCTGTGACCTTGTTTTGCTGTAGTCCAACTCTAGAGCCCCACATACTGAAAATTGGCACATCTCCACGGAATGAAATAAAATGGTTCTCTGTATGTCCTAACGAAAACCGGGAGAAATTCAAATTTCATCTATTCACTTTGTTTGTGAGAGTAACCGGATGTAACAACTTTTTTTTCTCGATTGATCTTTTTTCTCTCTTAAGCATAAAAAGTTTCATTGTAGTTTGCCGAAACTACCACTTTTACTTATTCCATATTTAATCTATTCAGTTTATTATACAAGCTGTTTTTCTACTGTTAACTGTCATTTCCTTTTTCCTTAAGAGATAGTGAAGAACCAAATACATAAAATATCTGATAGCGTTTTTTTATTATTATTATTATTCAATTCCTACTATTAGTTCACAATCTCCCTATATATATCTTGTTCAAATTTTCAATAGTTAATAAAATACATTTTTTAAAGCGCTCAATTGAGCTGAAATTTTCTATACACAATTATTTGGGATGGATATACTGTAATTTAGTTTTAATCCGTTAATTGGTATTAATTAATTATTCAAAGAACTACAGATACAGCCACGTTGGTATTATTTTTGGCGACTTATGTCAAAGCTTTGAAAGGTTTTTCCTCACATTTTAAAGCTCTCATTTGAACTCAAATTTTCTATACACGATTGTTTTGGGGGACAATACCATAATTTAATTATAATTATAATTAATTGATTAAAACTAATGTTTAAAAAATTACAGATACAGAGTCTCGTTGGCTTCATTTTTAGCGCGCGCGACTTGGGTTAAAACTTTAAAAGATTTTTTTTTCTCACGTTTTAAAGCATTCAGTTGAACTGAAATTTTATAGACACGATTGTTTTGGATGAAAATACGATATTTTAATGATAATTAATAAAAATTAATTGCTTTTTAATATTGTGATTCTGCTATATGTATTTACATATTTATATTAATTGTAATTATTCAATAAAAAGTAACTAAAATAAAAATTTTCTTTGTTGACCTAAGTAGGAATTGACTTAAATTTTTTTTTTATATTACTTGTTTAGGATAGTTTTTTTAATGTGGAAAAGTGTGCTGACTTAATGTCTTACATAAATAAAGCTTTAAGACTTTTTTACTGAATTATGGAAAACTCCAACTGAGTTTTTCACACAAGTTAAGAACATATCAAAGTAACTTTCGTAATGTGAGAATTAAAAAGAAGGACCGCATTCTTTCGTTATTATTTTGTTATGAACGATAATTGCAACTGTGAAACTCTAGTGTATCATTAAGTGTAAAAACGAAATATTATACTTTGAAATGTATTTGCGTATAGTTCTTAATCTACATTAGTTAAGAATCAAACTGTACATCCCATTTTTTTAACTAAGCACTAAATACTATTATTAGATTACTAATTTAACCACAGTGATTTAATACAATCCATTTCTATTTTCAATTATCTCCTTATTCATCAACATTTGGAGAACTCTTCATTCTACCCTATTATTAAACTAATGCAGAATACAGCCGCCACTATACAAACTTCTCGTGTTGCTAATAGTATAGATATAAATAGTTCTTTGATACCTTAATTACTTTGTTTTACTTATAAATTGC